>JAODLM010000283.1:0-119831 GCA_036937905.1 Salvia rosmarinus
AAGTTATCTCGTGGTTGGCACATTATATAATTCGCTTATACTATTTCTCGAAAACATAATACCCATAACTATGTTCGCATCTTCTTCAAACCTTAGAAAGAGAAAGTTTCTTTCAGAAGATGACACCACTTTCTCCTGGTATCTTAGATTAGGTCACATCAATCTAAATAGATCCAAAGATTGGCTAAGAATGAGCCGCAGTAATCTCACAGCTACTCCATTCCCACCGCGAACCCGCATGTAGGTAAGATGTCGACCGCACCTTTCAAAGCGCCGGGTTATAGAGCCAAAGAAATGTTAGAGTTAGTCTATTTCGACCGTGGACCGGATGTCCACAAGCTCGTGGAGGTACGGTATTTTGTCACTTCATCGACGACACTCAAGGTACGGATACGTATACATGCTTCATCAAAGTCTCGAACGCTTTGAGAAATTCAAAGAGTTTAAGGCACGGAAGTGGGAGACGGTTAGGTAAGAGTATCAAGTCATCTGCGGTTTGATCGCTGTGGCGAATACCTCAAGAATTCAGTTTACGGATTATCTAGTGAAGTGCGGGATTACCTCTCAAATAAGATTTTCACCGCAAGCACACCACAAAGAAAATGGTGTGGTCAGCCAAGAACAGGACTCTTTTGGAAATGGTTATATCAATGATGAGTTATGCACATTGCCTATTTTGCCTCGGGGTATGCTAGAAACGGCGTGCATACTCATAAATCTAGTACCATCCAAGTCGGCCTAAAAGACCCCTTCGAGTTGTGGTTTGGGCGCCAGTTTCGCTTTAAGCCACATAAGGATATAGTGCAAGGCCACAACATGTGTCGAACATGAAGGCCGATGTTGGAGGCTAGATCTGATGCAAGGTCGTTTATCGCTATCCTAGAGGAACTAAATGTGGTTTATTCTATAGTCCTAAGGATCAAGGTCATTATTAGCACTAATGCCCGATTCTAGAAGAGGATTATATGAAAATCATAAGTCCAAAGTTGAAATCATTCTTCGTTAATTAGAAGATGATCGCTCCACCACCGACAGGGCTAAAGGCACGAGATGTCGAAAGTCTAGTGGATGGATCGACACAAGATACTTCAAGAAATTGAAGTGGGTCGAGTTCCACCGGAGATACAGACTGCATAAGGGTACCTTACCCAAAGAAGTTGTGCAAGATAGATAACCACAAGATACCGCACCCACTGCTGCTTATTGTGCTGTGAGAACCTCGTCAGAGGGTGGTTGTTCGTCAACCCGAGCGATTTATGTTCGGGAGAATCTTCGGATTTAGTCCCGTGAAACGAACAGCAACACCCACCCATGGACATACAAGGAGTGACACAAGATATTGATGCAAGATTACGGCACACCGCTACGGACTTAGAAACGAGTCCATAACGGCTATGGATGTATATGAAAAGACACTCTACCAGATGGCAAGGAAGCCATAGGTAAGTGGATATACAAGAGAAGAGAGATTCATGGAGAGGTTTCGCTTTTAAAGTCGCTCCAGGCGAAAGGGTACACTCGATCGAGGGCATCGATTTCGACGGCACCTTTTCGCCGTAGCAATGCTCAAGTCCATCGTAATTCCTTCGCCATAGTGTACCACACTGAACCCAGAGGTTTGGCAATGGACGTGAAACCGCTTAAACGGTTACCTTGGAGGAAGGTAGAGACATCTATATGCAAAGAACCAAGGTTATGTGGTAAAGTGAAGAGCATCTAGTATGGAAGCTTAAGAAATCCATTTATGGACTTCAAGCTGTGCCTCCCGATCATGGAACTTACGCTTTGATGAAGTAGTAAAGTCCTATGATTTACCCGCCAGTTTCAGCGAGAGTTGTGTGTATCGTTAGATGTCAACGTGATGTGGTATTTTTGCACTTTATGTAGATGACATCCTTCTAGTCGGGCAACAACGTTAAGTTGTTATCGCACGAAGTGTTGGTTATCCGATCGCTTTCAAACGAAAGACTTAGGAGATGCAGCTGCATTCTGGATCAAGGTTTACCGAGATCGCAAGAAGAAAATGTTGAGCTTATCTCGTGCGCCTTACATCGATACCGTGATTACTCGCTTAGTATGCAGCATCAAGAAAGGATTGCTACCTTCGCATATGGTGTTCCTTTATCTAGCAACAATACCTATGATTGCTTGGGCGATAGGAGGAAATGAGACAAGTTCTCACGCTCACCGTAGGAAGTCTCATGTACGCAATGGTATGCACGAGGCCCGACATCCGCTATGTGGTGTATAGTAGCTAGATATCGCCTAACCTCGACAACTTATCGATCATGGAAGCATATACCAAGTACCGAAAAGGACCAGATTATAAAGGTTTATCGCGCAGGCCTAATGCCTTGGGTTACACCGACCGGATTTTCAAGCTCGACCGTGATGAGAAAAAGCTCCACCTCAAAGGTGTGTGTTTACCTTTGGGAGGTGGAGTCAGATCCTCATGGAGTGCAAAGCAATGATGCATTGCGGACTCTACCATGGAAGCCAAATATGTAGCCGCTCGAGGCTTCTATGAGGTCAGATGGTTCAAGAACTACCTCATGGATCTAGATGTGGTACCGGTTTGCCCAAGAGTATCATAGTTTATCGTGATAACTCGTGCAACTGGCAAACTCGAACCACTGGACCCACAAGGCACCAAACACATAGAGAGAAACTACCATGTCATACGAGAAATCGTTAGACGATGGGACGGCCGATTGAGAAGATTGATACGACGGATAACCCAATGATCCATTCACGAAGAGCCTGCAAGAAAAAGTCTACGACGGACACGTTAGGGACTTGATTGCGCTGATGGCACCCACTTAGAAAGGAAACTTTTGTATAAGCGGGAGAAGCAAATGATGATTTTGTTTGTAATAGCTAGTAGAGACTCATTGATACTAAAAGTTTGCTTTAGTAAAAGTGAGATTGTTGGATTCAGATATCGAAAGCGCTTTGGTTGAGCTTGATACAATGTTTCCTCGTTACCACTATTACAATCTCCTATCCGAATCAATACTTGATTGCATATATCCCGTCCCCTTATCTCATATATAAGTTAGATCACACAAAGGTAGAAGATCACATAAGTCCGTATGATTGGTCAAGCTTAATGAGATATAAAAGTTTCACACCGAGACAACCTGAGGACGAAAGGTCGGTATAGCGCGGTATAGATAAGAAGTTACTGACTTGGTTGTTGTCTATGCCGGTACGCCTCGACGATTGAAGGATCACAAGGAGATGGGTTCATCTATCCGACCGTCGTGGAAGAACCAAGATCTCGGTGACTTACGATGATCTAAACCCCGATAAGGTATTAGGTGAGTATGAGTTGTTCGACCATCACTGACTTGTTACGGGTGTAGGGTTATATGTTCCACCAATATTCTCGCGATTCGGGTGGGCGTGCGTTTCGTATGTCATGCCAGTTATCTCAGACGAGTCACCGATTCTGCTAGGATGATGACGCCCACTTAAGGAGCTCAAAGGTTTATTGTACTAAACCCGCAGTTGAGTTAGCTCAAGTACAATAATAAGGTTGAGTGGTACTACTTAAGGAATTAAAGATATTAATTATTTTAAGATGTCGAATGCTATAAACAATTAATGGACGCTCGATATCTTAAATACGAGGATTCAGAATGTCTAAGTGCAAGCCCGACTCATCTTCTGTAATAAAGGTAAGTCAAGATTTATTCTCTAGTGGCATGAATAAATGTTTATAATTAATTTATGTTCAATGAACATAAGATAATTAATTTATTTGAAGCCCATCTTTATTCCTTGCATTGATCCCTGGCCGCCCATCCAGCCCTTTAGCTCAAGAAAATCATACCCACATGCTTGTATGGAAAGGATTTGATTTTCTTTATCCTACAAGGATATAATTATATTTATGTATATGCATGATCTTTTCCTTATGGGATTAAGGAGTAGGCATTATAAATATAAGGTAAGAGATGTAATCGGTTAATCCTCATTATTGAACATAAAATTTTTGTCCACCTCTAGTGTTGTGGAGGTTCTAAAATTGTTCCATAAGTGCATTGGGTGATTTTCCAAGCATTCTCCATAGATCGCCCTCACTCGACATCGAGATTGGGCAACCGGATATAGTCCGTAGGTCAAAGCACCAGTCTCGATCCGCTCATCCCAATCCACCCCGATGATTCAAAGGTAAACACGAGAAAACCCTACGTGTTGCAATTAATTATATAGGTGTATGCTAGGTTTATAATCAATGTATGTGAATTAAACATCCAAGATAGATCATCGGGAGAGGGCTAAATTAAGTTTACCCTACAACATTCATTTTTCCCACGGACTTCATCATATCGATTATGAAGGCACTATCGGTTGCCTATTATTTTGGGACGCCCTTTCCTCGCAATGTGAAGAACTCGATTGACGTCCAAAAGGCGAACTCACAATGAGAGTAAATGATCGAAGGTTACTTTCAATGTTTTCAATGCTATGAAGTACTCGACGATGTGGGAGGAATGCTCTGTAATACAAGTATTAGAGCAGGTCGTCACAAAAGATGCTAGAACACTGCTTAGTTCAAGACAAGTGAGAATGAATATGCCGACCTCCGGAGTTAGAGCAAGAAACGGGCTACCAAGATCCTCTAACAAGAGATCTGCTGGTGCCACCACAGACGCCGAGCTCCAGAGTCACTGGCTCGCAGATCGGCCTCATCGTGTATCCAAACCTTCGATAGACGAACCTCCAATACTTAGTCTCGAAAACTTGCCCAACCACCGAATATGCTTATCTCGGCGAGGACAAACCTCCCAAGAATCATTTCACGCACCAACTCGACAAGGAAGAATTGCTATGTGCCGCGCAAATACAAAGAGAGCTATTCGACGGTCAATTGCCGACATCATGGATCAGCCCGCTGCTGCATGCACAAGATATTGTTGGAAGATTGCCACAAGACTTCCATAGAACACCGCCTTAATCCAAATGGCATGAAAGAGGTGTTGAAAAGGAAGTTATTAAATGGTCGGATGTCTGGAATCATTTATCCGATCTCGGATAGCTTCTTAAGTGAGCCAAATGCAGTGTTCCAAAAAGAGGAGTTACGTTGATTTCAATGATCGGCAGAGTTAATTCCAACTCGGTGATAACGGATGGCGTGTTTGTGTGGATTACAGAAATTAAACACCGCTACTAGAAAGACCATTTTTCTCTCGCCATTCACGGATCAAATACTTGATAAACTCACCGGCAAGGAGTTCTTTCGCTTCCTAGATGGGTATTCGTTATCATCGATCGCCATTGCACCCGATGATCAACACAAAACCACCTTCACTTGTCCCTACGACACTTTTGCCTTTAGAAGGATGCCTGACTCAGACGCCTCAAAGAACGCTCCAACGCTGCATGATGGCCATCTTCTCGGATATGGTAGAAGTCACCAAATCTTCATGGATGACTTCTCCGATCTGGGGATACTTTTGAGGTATGCCTAGGTAACTTGGGAAGGTCTGAGCCACTGCGAAACTCATGCCCAAATTCAGACGCTTTCCTGATGAACAATTGATGAGAATGCGCACAAGAGTACACCTGGTATGCAGACTTTGTCAACTTCCGGTCCGTGGAGTGTCAGAGTCTGAACTCTCATTTCAACAGAGGAAAAGGTTCTCTCTCGAGGTCAAATTACTTTGGGACGAACCATTCAGATAAACAGGTCGATGGGTTGACGAGACGATGCGCACTACATGGAAGAGATGGAATCAATTTCAGAGGATGCCATGCTACTCCATATGGCGGTCATTTTTGGACAAAGAACGGCGGCCAAGGTACTACAACAAGAGCTCGCCAACCCTGCGTTTAAAGACGCCCACGCTGTCAGGCAAAGACGTGATGATGTCAAAGAGTGGGAATATATCCGCTCAAATGAGATGCCAATGAATTTCATTCGAAATCAACTCTTCGACGTGTGGGCCTCGATTTCATGGGTCCATTCCCATCCTCATTTGGCAACCTCTACATCCCGTGGCGGTTGATTATGTATCTAAACGGGTAGAGGCCGTGGCTAGCCCCACCAAATACGCCGGTTGTTATCAAGTTCTTGCAGAAGAACATCGCCACGCTGCTTGGTACCTCCACGATTATTAGTGATGAGGGCACACATTTTGTCAACACGGTCGGGTGCTGTTTCAGCAAAGTACAATTTCGATACAAGGTGGCTACCTGACATTATCTCAAACAAATGGTCAAGCCGAGCCAAATAGAAAGATAAAAGTATAACCGGAGAATGAAGGAACCCGATCAAAAGGATTGGTCCATACGCTTGACGATGTCAGATGGGCTCACAAAATGCCTTTTCAAGACACCTTTAGGGATGTCTCCTTATCGAATGGTTTATGGAAAGCTTGTCATCTTCCTTCGAGCTTGAACATCGAGCTTATCGGGCAATTAACAAACCGAATTTTGAGCATAAGGTCACGGAGAGGCCCGCTTGTTGCAACTAAATGAAATGGATGAATTCAGGTGGTTTGCTTATGAGAATGCCAAGTTGTACAAGGAGAACACCAAGAGACGGTATGATAACAATATCTTGCGCCGTGATTTCTCGCCGTCGCAAGTGCTATTGTTCAATTCAAGCGTCGAGGCTTTTCCCTGAAAGTCAAGTCACGATGGTCCGTCCCTTCACACCCTCCCGCAGCCCTCACGGTGTTATCACATTACAAGAAGGAACATCGTGCCGTGAATTCATGGCGAATGGACGCGCGGTCAAGCACTATCGTGTGCCGAGGTCGCTCGTGAGAAGACATCGATGTACCGAAGCGACGCCGACCGGAGGTATCTGGTCGCTATGGAGAGCGTGCTGGTAGCCTCGTTGTTTTGTTTATAAATATTTGTTTATTTCGCTTTTGTCTCGTTGTTTGTGTGTGATAATAAATTGCCTTAGCTTTATTAAAGAAGACGCGTGGTTTGTTCTAAAATGACATGGCATTTGATCGCAGTGTGGTACATGCGCACTGGGCATAAATTCGAGCATGGTGCTAGTTGTTGTTCCAAAGAATGGGCTTGCGTAGAAGAGCAAAAGTGAAATATGAGTGCTATTTTGGTAAAAGAAGGAAAATTTGGTCGACATTTGGGTTTCGAAGACCGCGCCTTTTTCCCTCCCTCTTTATATTCTCACAATTTTCTTATTTCCAATTTTGTCACGCTTTTTTCTCACTTTTCACGTCCACCTTCGCTTCTCAAAACTTTGATCTCGAGATTTAGTTGTTTTCATCTCCTCTCGCTAAATTGCTACTATGCGGAGATTTAGCAACAGGTCGTGAGACAGTGGCACGATAAGCAACGACTCGCCGCCTATCATCATATCGACGTAGTTGTCATCGGAAGATTCACCGGTTCTCCACAAGATGTTGTGCTTCTTCGAAAAGAAAAATTAGTCGTATGACAAGGGTAAGGCCAAAATATTGGAAGCGTATGAGCCTTGAGGATATTCAAGGCAAGAAGGGAAGGACAAACCCTCCTCAAAGAAAGCGCAGGACGCTCAATCGACGCCATCCCCAAATTTCGAGCTCATGGTGGGTTCGAGAGTTTTAAGCCACCAAACCTAGGCATCTATGGATAGAAAAGGTTTTCAAATCAAGGAAACCCTGTTCAGTGGTGAGTGATTTCTAAATGGACGGGCAACGCTTATGCAATTCCACCTCCACCCATTACACCATTGGTTAAGGAATTCTATGCAAATATCACGCCTTTGCCAATAAGGAAGGTTTGTCTGTGGTGAGGGGTAAGTTGGTGGTTTTATCTCTAAAACCATTAATGATTTTTATGAATCGAGAACGAGGTGGATGATGCTTTCTCCGCCATGAAGAGGGCTCCTTCACCGGATGATCTAGAAGAGGTACTAAGATTGACGGTGGTCGGAAGGCACGTAATGGGTGTTTTCCACATGTGGGTGTCGCCCATTAAAGTCGCATCGTTAAAATTGGAGGCTCATGTCCGGCTTCACTTCATTAAAAGCAAGATTTTGCCCACCACCCATGATACTACCGTGTCGGAAGAACTGATGCTTTACCGCTCGCATTTTCACCGAAGGTCCGTAAATGTGGGTGCCCAAACCGCGCGAGGTGGACGAGTGTCAAAAGGAAGAAGCGGCCGATCGCTCTTCCCTCTCTCGATTACTAATCAGTATAAAGGCCGGGTGTTTTCGGGATAACGAGGATCGCCTGGAGAAAGCTTTCATAGATATCAAGACCTTGACGCATCGTCATGGTACGTCCAAGACCCAACCTCCCGCCGCACAAGGTCTACCTCCGCCCATGCCGACTCGCCCGAGCCTACTATATTAGATATGCGTGTCTTCACCCACGCATCAAAGGACTTCACTCCGATCCGCCGATTTGAGGACTAATCAAACGATATTGGTATATTGCCGCAAGCGCAGATCGTGCAATGGAGGACCGCCTCGCATCGTTATCCACGGTAGAGCTGCCGCCTTTCCCCGAATTTCCACATCGGATATTCCAGTGCGTGGCCTTTACCATCGATTATTATTCGAGGCCGAGGTTGAGAAGAGAGCGAGACGAGGCCGAACCGAGCTCAATTTATGGCTAAAGATCGCCCCGCCGCATCCACCGAGGACCGTATACCGCTGATCCATCTACCCACGGTTCTCCTTCTCCTTCGGTTCTCCCGAGGTGTAGGTCGTGGTGTTCTCTAACTCAACCGCGGTGTTGTGGTCGTGTTTTGTTTGTGTTTAGCTTTTGTCCTCGTGGTGTTTTGTTGTTGTTGTTCGCTTGTTCAATAAAAGCATGTGATTCTTTTCGATGATTTCTAAGGATGATGTTCATCGGTCAAGGGATAACTTTATGATGTCAACTGCTTTGTTTATATTGTGATCTTTGGTACGCCTTATTGTTGTCGTTTTTACCCTTATTTTCAGGGGTGCACTTATTAATTTTGGTATTAGATATTAGTTCTATAGGATCGACCATTGCATCGGTAAATCTTAATCGCTCACGATTTTGTATGAGTGTCTGCCTTTATATCGGGTCGGGACTCTCCTCGAGACAATATACATGAGTGTGTCAACATGGATACGACGTAGGCCCTTTTGGATTGATTGTGCCTTTCTAGCCTTCCCTAATATGATATTTTTCCTAGGGTCCCCTTCGAGCTTACAAGCTTTTTCTTTCTTAGGTCCACTAAATATTCTTCCAGATACCCACATATATTATTTCACCGTCACCTGGGCATGCGAATTGTGGTTCGCCTCATATCTATAATAGTGTCTGTGATTAATCTTATGTTAAGATAATGTTGTCTCACCCTCATTTTTAGATAAGTCTCAACATTGGGGACAATGTTATGTTCTAAGTTTGGGGGGCGAGGTAAAGTAACCGGAAGTCGAGGGTGAAGTTGTGAAGTGTAAAAAAAAATGAAGAAAACGGAGATGATAAACTAAAAAGGTGAAGATACGGGTCTCTATAAAAAGAAAAGAGAAATGGCGGTGATAGTTGGAACCAAGAACGAGTTAGGTGCCTGTGCTTTTGAGCTACATTATCCCAAACAATCCTACCGCCACCCAAACCTAACATTATAAGTCATAAAGACCCACCGATCCAAGAGATTGACGACACTCATGTTAGTGGAGGGTTGACCGAATCGAATTGTGGAGACATTTGTGCACTTGATAATCAAAGCATGGTCATATTAAGAAGAACTAAATTATGGAAGATTCATGTAAGGGCTAATGTGTTATATACCGTTGATATCTCAAGGGCGACATCCTTGCAATACGAGGTGATTGACCAGATTCGCAATGAGAAGAACCGAATGATCCTTTTCTTTTAAAGAACCATGATCGAAAGCGACGTCCCTAGTACGATTGTTATCATCTTGGTTATCGCTTTAGCATTTTAATATCGCCTTTGCTTTTTGGGGTGTGTATTTGTTAGAAATGTAACATCACCGAGGACCAGTAATGAGCTAAGTTTGGGGTGTGATAGCTCTTATAAAAGAGTTATTATATGACCTTTTGATGATAATATCCTTGAGTTTATCGGATTATGTTCGTTAGTTTGCTTTTATGTTATATGTTTATGTTATGTTTGCGGTGTATGTGTGAAGGATCGAGTCGTGAATTTAAAGGGTTTTAATGGCATTTATGCGTTATTAGTTATGGCATGAAGCGTGAAGGACAAAAGAAGAAGAAGAGGTCGAAGTCCGCCGAGTCAAAGTCAAGTTCCAAGTTAAACGCAAGCAAGGCCGAACTCGTGAGTGAACCCGACTTGATGTACGAGAAGCGATTGAACGAAAATGCTGAAAATACGGAGCAGAGTCGAACTACAAGGACTAAGTCAAAGCTCAGAAAAGTGAAAACCAAGAGGCCGGAGCGAAGTCTGGAAGCCGAGCTCAAGACTACCGAGCTCAAGACTACCGAGCTCAAGACTTCGAGCTCATGAGCGTAACCGAACTCGTGAAAGAAAGAGAACAGAGCCGAGCTCGCAACCCAAGCCGAGCTCAAATGAAAAGTTCGCAGTATGAAGACGACCGATACTAAAATGTATAAGCGAGGCCGATCAAGAGCGAGGTCGGACTTGCAAGCAAGGCCGACTTACAAGTGAGGTCGACTCAGCCGAACTCGAGAATGATGACCGATCCGAGATCGGATTCATGAACGAAGTCGCCTCGCTCAAAGGACGAGCTCGGAAGAAAGGAAAGAAAAGAAAGTGGCGTCACGACGCCGAGCTCGTGGTGAGTGGATGCACTTTATGTGAGGTCGAGTTTGTAAGGGGTTGAGTTCGACGCGAGGTCTTCATCAAGAGGACGAGCTCGTGCCTCGTGCAAACCGAGTAGAGGAGCTCAGACAGCGTATGAAGCCGCTTATGAAAGAAACGGAAGAGATTTGCAGACTATGCCACACGGGCGGATGGCCACGACAAGATAAAGGACGCTGCTTTGCCGTAGCCAACGGAAAAGAAAGAATCAGAGGATGGGGTTTGCAGTGCGTTTAGTCCAGACACCCAAAAAGTGTCGAGTTGGTTATTAAAGAGAGGGCGACAATCGTGAGATTATTCATTGTTCAAGATTCCGAAGAAGGAATCGGGGCAACACCTTGGAGAAGAAGTTATCTAAGAGGCGACGATCCAACGGGAGCACGTGATTCCGCGACGAGTGTTAACTTTGAATCTCAATTCTTTTTACTTTGCTATGGCATTTGTGTTTTGAATTTCTGTACGTACCGCTATGAGCTAAATTTGTAGGATTTGATCTTTGATGAAACCCATGTTCGTGTGACAAGCTCCATTTTCGCTTATCTTGTTAAGTTATTATCGCTTTCGGGCGATTATTTATCTTGCTTGTGATTGATCACCATGGTGAGATTTTAGCTCTATGATTTCGGGAAGCTCTCATAGAGTGGAAAACAAGAAAGTGACGCAAGAACATGATTTAAATATTATGTGTGAATAGCATAGGAATATGTGTTCTTTTGCGTGACATAAATGAATGGAATGGTAGAGATACTCTTAAAGCACTTCGGTATAGGAATATATTGACGAGCTTAGAGGGTATGATCTTAGATTTGGAAAATACTAAGAGTTGGAAGATTTCATGTCATAATAATGAGGCAAAGATAATGTTGAAGCGGCGTAGCACGGAGTATGGTGGAATCAAGTGGTCAAGTCTATTTTCCTCTTAATATCAGTTGTTCAATCATAATTTGTCTAAAAGTCCGCCTCGCCCGGTGTAATATTTCTTTAATTGTTTCTTATCATAATCACAAACAAATTGTCTTCGACGTGGTTTAAAAATGCCTCTGTGGATTCGATCTCGAATATTTCCCAGATATTACTTGTTGATTACGTGCACTATGTAGAATTGTGTTGCATACATATATCTTGCAAACAACATTAGCCTTCTTACCTAGTATATTTGTTATTAATTTGTCTTGCTCGTATGTATCTATTTGTTTATTTCGTAACTTTACCATTAAAATGTTAATACTTGTTTATATTTATTCTAGTTATGTTAAACAACTCCTTAA
Organism: Salvia rosmarinus; assembly: GCA_036937905.1. Taxonomy (NCBI): domain Eukaryota; kingdom Viridiplantae; phylum Streptophyta; class Magnoliopsida; order Lamiales; family Lamiaceae; genus Salvia; species Salvia rosmarinus. Next base: position 12,023 of record JAODLM010000283.1, read on the forward strand.
ATTGATGTTTTTTGTAAGTTTTAAATAATTGTTTGATTTAATCTATTTATACATTGCAATTTACATTTTAATCTCCAAATATTTTTTTCTATAGAAATTTTATTATCGGGATAAGGATTTGAAGGATGACATTGTTTACGAGCTCGTCGCACAAAGCAAGTGGGATAGATACAGTGATCTTCTTCACAAGATCAAAAGGAAAATGAATTACAAGATACCACCTCCTTCATTCCCATTCAGAGTGGGCAGCTTTGAAGCAATATTGAGTCGTGATGATGTACAAACAAAGGCAATAAAAGCACGTAATAGTAGGATGATCGAGCCCGACCACGTAGGGAACAATGATTGTTACATAGAGGTGGCTCAAAAGTACTTTAGAATATGCAATGGAGTTGGTAAATATCTCATACTTTAATAAATTTCATTTTTTAATTTAATTTCTACTTAAAAATTTCATTTGTTTGATTGAATGCACGCATAAAAGCATGTGGTGTCAAAATAACTCAAGTGCAGCGGGATGTATTCAGAGGTATCAAGTCCCTGAGGCCCTCAAAGAAGAGATTGTTTGGCGCAGTTCTCGCAAAGAGCTTCATAAGTAATCCTAGTGGATCGAGTGTCGATTCTCGCACGACATCCCGGATCGATCCAGGGTGACACATGAGTACAATCGAAGTTGATAGAGATGGAGGAGACGCTACAACGGAGAGACATCAAGAATGAATAATAAGAAAACGAAAGCTCGTGGTCGGAATATGAGGAAAAATGGAAGCTCAAATGGTCTGGAATATGAGGAGAAAATGGAGGCTCAGATGAGGGTGCTAAATGAGACATAGAAGCATACACTTGAACAATTATGCTCTCAACAGAGGCTTTCCAAATAGCTCATGTCGGGTAGGGTTCTACTAGCGTACATGATATGTCATATTGATCCGTTGATATATCATGACTTGAAGCATCATCGGATATTAGATATATTAGAATTTGGTTGTTGGATTATGTTATGTTTACTTTTGGATTATGTTTTGGATTGATTTGTGAATAATGATGTGTTGTGGATTACGCTTCAGTAGGTTATCTTATATGTTTGTGTTTCAAATAGGTACACATTTTGTCAATTTTTGGTTTAGCATTTTAAGATGAATTTGCGTTGAACATGTTATAGTTATTTTGGTTTAGAAAGATCATTTTTATAAAAAAAAACGATGAAATAGTGATGTAACGATTACAACCGAGAACACTCAATTTAGCAACGAATATAATCCGTCGCAAATAGCGACGGAAAATCATTCATTATTCCGCCGCTAATCAACGACGAATTATTTCCTTCGCCGATTAGCGACGGAATTTTCGCCTCAATTCGTCGCCGATTAGCGACGGAATCAAGTCCATCGCCGATTAGCGACGGAATATTCCGTAGCAATTTCGCTGCTGATCAAGGACGAACCGCTTTTGTGACGGAATTTTCCATCGCTGATCCGCTGCTAGTTTAGCAACGAATTTAGTCTGTCACGATCTTATTTAGCGACCACGATTTTTTACGCGAATATTTCCGCTGTAATTCGCCGTTAATGTGATTTAGCAACGGATTTTTAAGGTTTAGCGACTGAATTTTCGTCGCTATTCTCGCTGTTTTCTTGTAGTGATATATCTTAGATGATAAATTATATCATATGAAAATAATTAGAAAGATTCATAGGTGAAAACCCTAATTTTCGAAATTAGGTTTTCAAAATAACATTTTGTTCAATAATTATTCTTAATTCTCAGCATTATTTTAATGCTAAATAATACTTAATTACATAAAATAATCATAGGAATTTAAATATTATAATTCCTTGATCATTAAACTCGATTTTCTAATCGCTCTAAACGCTGACGCTCAAAACGCTCATAATCGACCCATCTCAAAATGGTCGTAATAAAGTCATAATCACTTTATTAAATAATTCCAATAATAATGGAATTTAATTATAAGTTTCACACTTAGAAAATTTTACTTAAATTTTAACTATCGATATTCAATTGACGTTAAAATATTACTACCGAAATATTTTATATAATTATATTCCTTAATTCACAATCATTAGTGAATATGATATAGGAATTATTATCTCATAATTAATCGAAATCATTATTCGATAAATTACTAATTCAAATATCACGTTGAAACCCTAATTTACTTAAATTAATTATCGTAATTAGGCCTTTAATTCTTCGGGATATTACAACCATGAAAGTGGAATTGGCCCGCAGTTGATGATCTCTTCTTCAATGAGCATATGCATGAAAACTTTGATGTTTTCAATGAACAAGACATTGTTACGACCACTTTGGAATCGAAAAATCAATGAAGATAAAAACTACCATAAACAGACAAGTTTTGATCTCTTTGGAGATAGGAATGTCCGATTTACAATGAAAGACATTTTAAACCCTTCAAAATAAAAGTTGATCTTTTAAAGCTGGTCAAGGTATTTCAGCTTGGTTTAAAGACATGTAAACCATCTTTCAAACTGCTTTCCTGGTCATCAACAAACATTTCATTAATTCCTGAAAGATCATGTTGTTTATGACAATGGTATTGATGAAAAGACAATGATGTTACGTGTCAACTTGCTCTTTTCACTTTTATCTGATGTTGCTATGAATCGTGTTATTGATGCTACAGCTTGTGACAGTGGACAAAATAGGTTCACTCAGATGATTGAAAGGAGAATATTGGAAAGGCTTGGTATCCAAGATTTCTTTCTTGATTGGTACTATGAACAAAGAGAAACTTACCTTTTAAAAGGTTATGGTGTCACTGCAAAAATTTCTGATATCAAAACCTCAGGTGAACCTGCCACTTTACTTAACAATACAATTTTGATGGCCGCACTCATGAACTACATTTTGCGTGGTGAAGATCCAACTGTTCTTTGTCATCAAAGGTGATGATGGTCTCAAAAGATAAGCAAATTTGGGTTGTCGAAGTGGCGATTTCCTGAACTTAAAAGAATTTTGAAAATGGATTTCAAAATTGACATCAATGTGCCCATGAATTTTGTGGGTACTTTCTTACTGGACCAAATCTTATCCCAGACATTGTGCGTAAGGTTTTAAAATTTTGGGAATAGGCTTTGTGATTATGAGCATTTTGTGAATACCAACAATCTCTTCGGGATTGGGTTCTGACTATCAATCAACTCAACATTTCACATGTTTGTGCTGTTACAGCTGAAAGTTATGGGTTGAACTTTAGTACGTGTACTCTCTTTACAATCCATCATTTCACTCACACATATTGGTCGGAAACAATTCCACAATTTTTTATTTAAAAGAATTTGATTGAATGTTGAGTATCCTACTGCAACACCTTGGTCACAGAAACTACCTTGGTACAAAGGCAATAATTAAAATTCCTTATCGCAATCTTTTATCGCTTTGTACTTTTCCTTTCAACCACTTTCGCACACTTCTTTTCATGGCTGTTTTGTTCAACAAGATGCATCTTCTTGTAGTGATATATCTTAGATGATAAATTATATCATAGGAAAATAATTAGAAAGATTCATAGGTGAAAACCCTAATTTTCAAATTAGGTTTTCAAAAATTACATTTTGTTCAATAATTATTTCTTAATTCTCTAGCATTATTTTAATGCTAAATAATACTCTAATTACATAAAATAATCATAGTAATTTAAATATTATAATTCCTTGATCATTAAACTCGATTTTCTAATCGCTCTAAACGCTGACGCTCAAAACGCTCATAATCGACCCATCTCAAAATGGTCGTAATAAAGTCGTAATCACTTTATTAAATCATTCCAATAATAATGGAATTTAATTATAAGTTTCGACACTTAGAAAATTTTACTAAATTTTAACTATCGATATTCAATTGACGCCAAAATATTACTACCAAATATTTTATATAATTATATTCCTTAATTCACCATCATTAGTGAATATGATATAGAATTATTATCTCATAATTAATCGAAATCATTATTCGATAAATTACTAATTCAAATATCACGTTGAAACCCTAATTTACGAAATTAATTATCGTAATTAGCCTTTAACTCTTCGGGATATTACAACCATGAAAGTGGAATTGGCCCGCAAAGTTGATGATCTCTTCTTCAATGAGCATATGCATGAAAACTTTGATGTTTTCAATGAGCAAGACATTGTTACGACCACTTTGGAATCGAAAAAATCAATGAAGATAAAAAACTACCATAAACAGACAAGTTTTGATCTCTTTGAGATAGGAATGTCCGATTTACAATGAAAGACATTTTAAACCCTTCAAAATAAAAGTTGATCTTTTAAAGCTGGTCAAGGTATTTCAGCTTGGTTTAAAGACATGCAAACCATCTTTCAAACTGCTTTCCTGGTCATCAACAAACATTTCATTAATTCCTGAAAGATCATGTTGTTTATGACAATGGTATTGATGAAAAGACAATGATGTTACGTGTCAACTTGCTCTTTTCACTTTTATCTGATGTTGCTATGAATCGTGTTATTGATGCTACAGCTTGTGACAGTGGACAAAATAGGTTCACTCAGATGATTGAAAGGAGAATATTGGAAAGGCTTGGTATCCAAGATTTCTTTCTTGATTGGTACTATGAACAAAGAGAAACTTACCTTTAAAAGGTTATGGTGTCACTACAAAAATTTCTGATATCAAAACCTCAGGTGAACCTGCCACTTTACTTAACAATACAATTTTGATGGCCGCACTCATGAACTACATTTTGCGTGGTGAAGATCCAACTGTTCTTTGTCATCAAAGGTGATGATGGTCTCAAAAGATAAGCAAATTTGAGTTGTCGAAGTGGCGTACTTGAACTTAAAAGAATTTTTAAATGGATTTCAAAATTGACATCAATGTGCCCATGAATTTTTGTGGGTACTTTCTTACTGGACCAAATCTTATCCCAGACATTGTGCGTAAGGTTTTAAAATTTTGGGAATAGGTTTTGTGATTATGAGCATTTTGTGAATACCAACAATCTCTTCGGGGTTGGGTTCTGACTATCAATCGACTCAAATTTCACATGTTTGTGCTGTTACAGCTGAAAGTTATGGGTTGAACTTTAGTACGTGTATTCTCTTTACAATCCATCATTTCACTCACACATATTGGTCGGAAACAATTCCACAATTTTTTATTTAAAAGAATTTGATTGAATGTTGAGTATCCTACTGCAACACCTTGGTCACAGAAACTACCTTGGTACAAAGGTAATAATTAAAATTCCTTATCTCAATCTTTTATCGCTTTGTACTTTTCCTTTCAACCACTTTCGCACACTTCTTTTCATGGCTGTTTTGTTCAACAAGATGCATCTTCTTTCGGAATCCATTTCATAAAAACTCAAGTTAAACATGCTGGCTTTGAGCAATTGTGGGATGGGTGGCCTCGTGAAGTTTCTCATGGAGTGTGAGTGAGGACAAATCACACCGAAGACTCATGTTGGTATGTGGGGTCACCGTCAATCCGAAAGTCGGGTCACATGTATGGTATCTCATATATGTATGAAAGTGAATTAAATGAGAACTCTAACTTTTTTAGAACTAAGAACTAATGTAGTTCCTCCATATTTTATAATCTAACAAACCAAGATTAATTATAAATTATTTATTATCATCACATTTTAATGGTAATCGTGTCACCCTATAATCAAGGGATTTTATATATTTATTTATGGTAAATGTTCCTATATGTACAATCACTATGATTACATGCTTGAATATGAATTATATGAACATAATAATGAATTTGAATGTGATATCATGCATAAGAACAACGATTACAACAACATATATTACACAAACAACTAAGTATAAATTGTGAAAGATTTTCGGATAAGGATCTCCAAATGAAATATGAGAGATTTTCAAAATTGATCTCAAAATAACGAAAAATTAGGGAGTTGATTATTTTATCATTAAATAATTATGAGTTTTTTGATCTTATTCAATCTAATAGTGGTTATTAGTTCTTAATTCTTTATGGATCTCGCTGGGTACAATCCGTGTATGAGGGAGGGAATACACCAAGAAGGCGAATTCAAAACTTTTCATTACTCAAGACTTGACCGCAAGTGGAGAGTCAGTTGTAACTACAATCCAAGATTAATGATAGTACCGCCGATCGCCAGATAAGAAAGTCTTGAAGTGAGTGATATCGCTAGTAGACCTACTAATCACGAGACAGCTTGGTCACTGGACCGATAATCGATGTGTTTGTGGAATGTGGGTTATGGTTCCTTTCTTCTCATAATATTTGCGGATGATCACGCAAATTTTCAAGATGTCAAGTCAAATTTAATTGGCTTGAATTTAAAATCGTGGTAAAATCACTAAAGTATTAAGTTTGTGTATTTTTCAATTTTTGAGTTCATGAAAAAAAAATTAAGCCCAAAATTATTGTATTTATGCGCCAATGACCCCTTTTTATAACTATTTTCTTGTAACAAAATTAGATAGTGTTTTTAAATCAAAATATTTTAACTTTATATTCGAACAAAAATAAGTATCATTTTAACGTCAACTTGCATAATAACTAATAAGTTACTTCCTTAAAGAGTAATATTCAACTCACATTTAACATAAATGATTACATTTCTTCAATTTTCATGTTCGAAAGTTTTTTATTAGGGGTTGCAAAAAATCAAAACATATTATACAAGCATCAAAATCTTATTACCGAACTAAAAATAAATTAATGAAGTTTGACAATCAATTATTAAGAACAATTTCGGTTAATCGGACCAACCCACTAGGTTTTGGATCACTCTATCGTGCTCGGGTTATTTTCTATTCGTCACTTGACTAAAAAATTTCGCTATAGATTTTCAATCATAACCCACTTTTTGTGCTCCAAAAGGAGAATCTTGCCCCACGGGAGTTTCCTTACCCCAATCTCATGAGAATGTGATGGAATAAATCAAGGTAATTCAACGGTTAAAAACTAGAAGGACTAGTGCTTTAGTGTAAAGGTCGGGCATTATCTAATTATTAGAGCAAGTGGCCTGGGCCCCAAATTACCAAAAAAAACATTACCCTTAAACCGTTAATCTTAAATTCATCTTGAACTTTTTATTTATTTTAATTATTATATTTGTTGGGAAATATCTGTAAATTATTGAAAAATTATATCTTAACCGTGTGTTTTGATTAGATCCTAAAATTCGCTGATGATTGCCTGCTAATTTAACATGTTGTTGCTTATATTAAGAAGTTAGCCTTTTTGGTGTGTTTTAAAAAGAACCACCAGCTTTGATAGGTTCAAGATCGATGCTCAAGTAGTATTGAAGTTAGTCATATCGATAAAAGTTTCAATACCGCGCAATTGAAAAGAAGCCATGTTGAAGATCGAAATCAAGATCGATGTACAAAGGATACCGATGAATGTAGCCACTGGAGAGTAAAATCAAAATCAAGATTCACGCCTAAGACCAAGACTAAAGATCGAGACTAAGACTCTATGTCGCTAAAAACAAAGAAGTCGGAAATATAACTAAGTGTCATACAAGCACCTAGGAAGCTAAAGCTATCGAAAGAAGTCAAACCGACTATAAGAAGTCAAAGTTGGCAACAAGTAAAGCTAACTATATCTACGCTAAAGTCAAGGCCATACCGACCCATATTCCCAAAATGACAAAAGACAAAGTCCATTTGTTGATAAAATGGAGTTGACTGACCGCCCAACCGTAAGTCAACGACGGAAAAACACAGAGTCAACTCAACTAAAGAAAACAGAGTTATTTAAGCTTCGAATGTTTCACTCACCACATGTCGTAGCATATCCGCAGTAAGATCCCGACATGAAAGATCATCTTCGAGTTGCAGAGCTACAAGATCGATGCACTACAATAGTGATGTACGAGGATTCAAACAAGAAGAATTCAAACGATAATTAGAATGGATGTGATTGGTGCTCCATCCAACAAGACTATTCATCATCCTCTATAAATACAAATGTAATATAACCTTGAAGTTTATCAAATGTTGCACATTCAATTTTCTAAAGCAATCAAAGCTCATAGTCCAAGATCATTTACTCGTTGAATGGAGTTTACAAGGTTATCGTAAAACTTTTAGAGCTTAAATATATCTATCACCGAAGTTTCAAAGATACACCCTTAAGTTCTAGGATACTTTATCAGTACACATCAAGCCTAGAAAACATTGAGTTTGTTGTATGTGGCAACTCATCTTTTAGTTACAAAACCCTACTTAAACCCCCGCTTAAGTAGAAGAAGGCAAGTAGGCAACAAAATGTTAGTTGTTGAAAGCTTGGTTATCTTGCACCGTAAGCAAGAGGTTATGTCGACTACACCCATAAGCAATCGAGATTTCCTATTACCAAGAAACATACGAGGAATGCCCAGCTCGGTGGGATACGTAAAAGGTTAAAGTCTGTATTAAAAAAACCAAATCTTAGTTAGTGGATTGATTGAGCAATCAATCTGTAGATGTAGGAGCTGATCTCTCCGAACTACGTAAAATACCAAATGTTGTATACATTTAGTTCTTTATTTTTAGTACAACATTTACATTGCATATTATTGAATCAACTTCATCAAGACAAGCAAGACAACATCGTTGAATCACTCTATCGGTATCAATTTGATAACCGATGAGATAAATTGAAAACCGATGAAGCCAACATTCGACTAAATATTTTTCACCGCTTGAGTTTTCAAGAAAGGCAAAACGTAATCGATAAATCTTGTGTGAGATTTATGAAAGCAAGAAAGAACACGAGGCTTTTACGTGGTTCGATCAAGAATAAGATCTACGCCCACTGAGGAGTGATTCCTCAATACTTTCACTATGTCGGATTACAATGAATGTATTGAAAGCTCTAGTATTCAAATAGTTGCTAACCTCTATTTGAATACCTTCTACCTTCAACCTAACCTCTATTTATACATGTCGTGGATTACTATAGATTATACCGATCCTCGCTTGTGGGATCCGATCTTCTTCCATATCTCGATCCTCGAATCTCCTTCAATATCTCTTCTTTGATCCGCCTTGAATAGATTTGATGTCAATCAGAAGCTTAACCGCAGGTCGTTTATTAGGTCGTGCCCAGCCACTGGGCCCGCCATTGGCCCGAGCGGTTGGGCCATATCCCATCATAGCCCCCAATTAGTCGAGCAACAACCGTGCCGAGGTGGGGTGAAGAGCTCATTTTACCGAGGTTGGTTGTTGCTCACCGAGGTTGTTGTCAAGGTTCTCAATCTTTTGATGTCGGTTGGATAGATTTGCTCGATCTCGAACCGAGCTAGACGGTTTGTCGCTCGACCGAATTGGACCGCTTGCCATGTTCCAATCGAGTCGCCAAGTTGGATGCTAATATACATCCGGAGGATGCCGAGGTCCGAATCGAATCATTCCTCGCTGGATGGCGACGTCCGCCGTGGGTATGCCGAGGTCCGAATTGAGTCGTACTCGCTTAGACGGTGATGTCCGCTCAGGGCGCCGAGGTCCGAATCAATCGCCCCTGATGGCGATGTCCGCTCGAGGGCGCCGAGGTCCGATTCGAATCATCCGAATCAATCGCCCCGCTGGATGGCGTCGTCACCGAGGGCACCGATGTCCGATCCGAATCATCCGGACCGAGGTCGCAGTGATGAGTGCACGATTAGACCGGGCACCGCTCGCCCCAGAATACGCCATACGCGCCAGCGGTTGGTGGGCGTCAAACACGCGCGCTGCCTACTTCACTTCAAATCGTGGTTAGCCATGGGAAGTTGAAAAGGCGTTTTGGGTGCCTTTTGTACTTTAAATAGTCGGGATGGAGAAACTGCTCATTTTCTTCTTCCTCATTTGTTCCGAGAGAAAATTTCGTAGCTTTTTCCAAAATTCTTTCTAACTTCATCTGAGAAGCAAAATTCTCACCGAAAAGTAAGTATGTCTTCTTCATCTTCTTCTTCGTTTGTTCTGGTCCGTCCGATCATCTTCTTCCCGATAGTGAGGTCGAAATCATTCTTCCGATATGCCTTTATAGGAGACATCCATCCCGGTTCTATCTCGATGATGATGCCGATGGGCTCGCGATGCTCGGAATGAACTTCCTCCACCGGTGGATTTGTTGATGACGGTTAATTTATCGAGGATGTTAGCTCGGTTGCCTTCCTCGCGGATACGATGAATTGTGGAATACCGAATGAGGTCAAGATCTCTTTAGCCTTCTCAAGGTATTGCTTCATTCGATCCTCTTCGCCTCAGATTTTCCTAAGACCCGGTTTACCACGACCGGGAATCTCCAAAGATTGGATCTTTTCAACTTTCAATTCCTTTAATAGACGGAGTCCCGAGATCGCTTCATACTCCACCTCGTTATTTGTGGTCGGAAGGAAAACCGTGCATAGGTCACTTGTTGTTTTTCCCGGCCGAGGAGCAAGATGCCCCTCCGCTACACTGCTTTGCACGGCCACATCCACGCACATCCGCCAATGACCATCGTGTAGGTCGAGGGTAGCCTCCTCCTAGAGAGCGGAGGTCGGAGTGACCTCTCCGTGGACCGACTGTAAATTTGGCCTCTACCAGAAATCGCCAGAGCTTGCCCCTTTATGGCCGATCCGGGGAGTATAAGATGTCTTGCTCGCCTGCTCCAAAGGCCCACTGCTATACATCCCGATGATTCCGTTTTGACAAGACTTGTCCTGTGGGTAAGTCACCAAGACCGGATGGAATGGGCTTGAAAGTAAGGTCGGAGACGCCGCCATGCTCACCGCCAACGCTATTTTTCAAAGTCGGTGTACCTAGTCTCCGGTCCTTTGAGAGCTCGGCCGATGAAGTAAATTGGGAGTTGTCGTCCGACTGCCTCGCATCAAGATCAAGATCGACACCTCGTCCGAGGCGCCTGTATAAGGAAAGGAGTTCGCTCTTTCGGGCTGACAAGGCGGGCGTGTCGGCAGGTACTCTTTCAACCGGGTGAAGGCGACATGGTGTTCTTCCTCCCGTGCGAAGTCCCGGCTCTTCTCAAGATCTTGAAGAAAGGAAGTTTTTCTCTGCACCGAGATAGAATCACTGAGATGCCAAGCATCCGTGAGTTTGTGGATCTCACGGATTGTTTTGGTACTTGCATATCAAGTATCGCCTTCACCTGGCGGATTAGCCTTCGCCTCTCGAGAAACCCAAAGATCCCGTGAATTTTCCGCTTTCACCATGAACGACACTTGAGCTTGAGGTCGACCGACCGAGGAGTTGGAGGATAGTTCCGAGGTCGCCGTGCAACTTTCTGCTTTTCGCTGACCACGATGTCGCCGACGAGACCTCGACGATCTTCCCTATATGATCTTTGAATATTGCATCCACCATCCTTGGTAGGTAGCTGGCGCGCGCCAGCCGAAGGCCGACACGCCAAGACACCGTCGTTGATGAACGCCGCTTTTGGAGCATCCTCCTTACTCATCAAGACTTGGTGGTACCCTTGTACAGCATCCAGAAATCGAAGATTTCGTGGCCCACCGCGCCTCCACCTTCTTGTCAATATCGTGGCGGGTAACAACTTGGGCGTGTTTGTTGAGGTCAGTATAGTCGACACACACGCGCCACCCTCCCGCCGGACCACGATCGATTATCCATCCGTGTCGGGTACTTGACCTCGAACAGATTTTGGCCTCCCGAGTTGGGTCACCTCACCTCTTATGATCCGCCGCCGCGCCGCAAACCCTCTTTTCTTCGCCGAACCGGTTTGGTAACCGGTCGATGTTGAGTCGCGAGTGATGAGCTTGGGTGACACTCAACATGTCGAGTGAGGACCATGCGAACACGCCCCGTATTCCTCGTGGTCGCACGACGGTCGCCGGATATCATGGGACTGGGTGCCGACCTCGACGACTTTGGAGGGGTCGTCATATAATTGGAGGTCGCCACCGATCGCCCCGGGCGGCAGCTCGAGGGTTCTGTAATTGCTAGGTCCGAGGTAAGGCCACATCTGGGTTTAGACTCGAGCATTCTTTAGCCGCTTGGTCACCTCGATGCTTAGCATTTCACGGGTGGGTATTTTGATGGTAAGGTGGTAGACCGAGCAGACGGCCTTGGTGGCGAGAGCCGCCTCCCAATGATGATGTTGTATGGAGAGGAGCTCGACCGTGAAGAACTCGAATGGCTTGGTGACCGACTTGGAAGACGCCCCACTTGCCATCGGAAGGGTGATAACGCTCCGTTGGACCGCCTCCCGAGTGAAGCTCGTAGTTTGACGTGCGGGATGTATTTGATCCATCCGACTCGAGTTTGTTCAGGCAGCTTTGGAAAATGATGTCGACAGAGGCACCGGCGTCGATGTAGACCCCTGGACGTTCTTGTTGCCCACCACGGCCAGATAGTAATAGCGCCTTGGTGGGGCATGATTGGGCACGGGTCGTCATGGAGAACACGATGCTCTCACCGTCCCGAGTCGCTTTGTTTTTAGCTCGGGTCGGTCTCCCGAGCTTCAGCCAACGACGACTCGCCGCACCTATGGGCAGTCCGGTGATGGCGTAAACTTGCTCCATTGCGCTGGGACCATCGTCCTCATCATCTTCAGTTGTGTCATCGCCGAGGTCGGCCCGCAGCTTGTTGCCACCTCCATTCTTTCCTCTCAAGGCTTATTCCCCGACTCAGTCGGCCGAGGTACTCTTAAATGCCTCCTTTAACGAGCTCGCCGATCCGCGAGCTCAGTTTCGCAATCCCTCAGTATTATGACCATACCCTGGTGGTAATCACAATACTGTCTGTCGACCTCTTCGATCCTCCTTTACGGGAGGGGTTTCGGAAGAGCCGCGGAGCTCAAATATTTCGCCTCGATTTTAGCAGATGAGGCGTGTTGCCGCTGTGGTTTGGCCGAGGTCCCACCGATTCGATCGGGCCTTTCGATCCTATCAAGGCACTTCGCGATCGCCTCTTCCCGATCATCCGGCTTCTTCCTCTCGACCTTCCGCCGTCCTGTGTCTCTCTTCGCGATCCGACTCGCCCCTTCGACGAAGTTGTCGACTGTGGTCCGAGGCTACCGCCGCCTTCGGCTTTTCCCCGGTGATCTCTTTGTTCAAGGCGCCAGTCGGATCCCGTTTTGAACGCATTGATGATGTAGAGATCGTTACTTTCATCGATTTTGAGGACTCATTGATAAACCGCGAGACGTAAATTTGACATCATCTCATCTCGCCCTCGCGGATGGTGAGCAGTGCCGGACGATGGTTGCCGAGGTGGCATCTTCCGTGAAGCGCCATTTAAATTGATCCATGAGATCCTCTGTGTATGTGCTGCTCATGAGGAGGTGAACCAACGCGGGCGTTGGAGATCAAGACTGGGAAGATTTTGCACATGTGAAAATCTTTCATTCCTCGATTCGCCATGTTGGTGGTGTAGGAAAAGGAAGTCGGAGGATCCCCGAGGCCATCGTAGCAGCCGATGTTGGGTGCCCGATATCGCTGGGGCAAAGGCGATCCGTGATTTCTCGAGAAAGGGAAATAATCCGTCCGTGTCGGTCGAACCCGATAGCTCGTTGCCATCTCTTTCCGGAGGGCTGGAGACCGTAGCGGTGCCTCGCCGCCTTTGATGAGGAGATCTACTCCGCCTCATCTCTTCTTTCCCGCTCGGCCCGCGGACGCGTGTGCCGAGGCGAGCGACTTCGGTAGTTGTACCGAGGTGACCGACCCACGGTGACGCCGGGTCGAATGATTGCGATTGTCCCGCCGAGGTGATCAACTTCGACGCCCGCTGGCGCGAAGCGCTCGCCATCGCACCAAGTGAGCGTTGATTATTTTGGAGGCGAACGACTCCGCGCCTGCGGACTACCATCCGGGCGCTCTTGAGGTGCCCGCTCCGCTTGGCCTCGGTTGAGGAAATTCGAATCGCCGATGTTGGCGCTGAGGAATTGACACGGCTCGGCCGAGGACCTCGTGAGATGGGTGAATTATTTGTTCACCGCTGAGATCGGCATCTTCATCTTCGAGAAGGCAATCCCGAGGGTGTATAGGAAGGTTTTCTATGTAACCCTCGTGTGTATTGTTGTCGGCCTCCGCGATCCCTTCCCCCAACCGTGACCACTGATCGGGTCTTCAGAGCGGTTGTTGCACAAGACCACCGCGGTGCTAGCATTTGCACGAGTTCTCGCCATTGATTTGTGTAGAAAACTAAGCTTTTTGTTCGTTTCCACAGACGCCAATGATAAATCTTGTGTGTGAGATTTATGAAAGCAGTAAAGAACACGAGAGGCTTTTACGTGGTTCGATCAAGAATAAGATCTACGTCCACGGAGGAGTGATTCCTCAATACTTTCACTATGTCGGATTACAATGAATGTATTGAAAAGCTCTAGTATTCAAATAGTTGCTAAACCTTCTACCTTCAACCTAACCTCTATTTATACATGTCGTGATTACTATAGATTATACCGATCTTTGTGGGATCCGATCTTCTTCCATATCTTGATCCTGAATATCTCCTTCAATATCTCTTCTTTGATCCGCCTGAATAGGATTTGGATGTCATCAGAGGCTTAACCGTAGGTCGTTTATTAGGTCGTGCCCACTCACTGGGCCTCGCCATTGGGCCTCGAAAGCGGTTGGGCCATATCCCATCAAGAACCACTATAGTCCACAAGCACATCGCCATAAATCCAACCGACTCAGCTGTTTCAAGCAGCTAGTAGGTTCGCTAACCGGTATCATCAACAAGACTCTCCTTATCTCGAATCGATCAACAAGACAACATTAGTATCGAATCGACATAAGTTAACCGACATCTACCGTCACAAAGAGAAGGTCTAGTCTTGAGAAAATAAAAGGTTTTATTTGCCTTAATTGGTGTATTTCTCCCCATCCTCCCATAAACCAAGATGTACCCTGTGGACCATCAATTTTTTTGTTTTATTGATTTGTGAAGTATATTTATATCCCACAATCTCAAGTGATTATTGAGTACAAAGTTTGCTGAAGATTTATTTTCTAAATTTCAAGTGCTATAAGTGTGTTCACCATCATAAATAAAGTCTATTGGTCAAATTTGTAAGTTTGTTAAAATTTCATATTGCTTTTCTAATGCTTTTATTACAGATAGAATATTGTTGGCTATACCAATTAGTACTTCATTAGAAAAGTTTTTCCAACTATATTTAGTAAAATTATATCCACGTTCTACTATGTCGAATAAAGGTTAATGTGCTAACAATTCTATGCATTGAGAAGTATTGGAAAGCTTGATCTGAATATGTTATTGATGATTTTAATTCAAAATGCTAGAAGATTTAATTATTTGACCATTCATTTATGATTCGTTGTACTTTATAGTTAATACTAAATTATGCAGTCACACCATCATGTGCTATCTTTAGTAGGAAATAAGAATATTGAAACTTTATTTCTTAAGGGCTATTTTTTCCTTTTGACTAGGACCTCAAAATATTAGGACCGATCCTTCTTAGTGCCATCAAAGAGTCATCCTAAAACATCTACACTACGCCCGCTATGACTATATCCTTGGTCCTTGCTCTAAATCGCTAGCTCTTAACAAATTGAGCTAAATTCGTGAGAGACAAAAAGGTAACCCACCTTTTTTCGCCTATCCAGTCGACTCATTAGTTTCAGCTAAATTGACATCTCTACTAGCGACCAAGTCCTCAGATGTTCCATGTTCCTCACTAGAGCATGGAACATCGCTTTTTCATGCTTATTGTTTCGATTTCGTGTGTGTGTTTGTTGATTTGTGTTGTCGAAATGAAATTAAAGTAAAGTTGAATGAGGGTAGATATAAATCTAATAAATAAATATAAGAAGTGCATACCTTGTAATGTTGATTAGGCAGTGATTATAATACTGGGTCGAATATCCCTGGGGTCATCGGAGTGTTGGATCAATCGCAAAATAAAATCGGAGGAGTCTCCTGATAGATACTCCGACGCTTAAGTCACGGATATATTACTTAGCGCTTATGAATAGGTTAAGATTGTATACATGACCTTTGAATCACGAGGGTTTATAGATGTAAATAGGTGTGAGATAAGGTAAACTATAACCTTATGGAATAGGATATGTATGATCCTCTAAAACTTGATTATATAATCTGCACTGTGATAAGTATGTAAAGGGTCGCTTTTATTCGGAGACAGAGTAGTCCTTACGCTATGGTCACTAATTCATACGATGTCATTTACTATTTCATCGAGCAGCTCTCGTTGTTCAGATCTGGACTATCAGATCTAGATGGTAGACCTGCATCTTGGGTCTGTTATGGCGACTTGGTATCTTCAGGTCATGACATGAAAATACACATGGATGATGCACGTGTACATTCGATGACCTAGATAATTGATATTTATTTCATATCACTATAACTCATCATAATTGATAGATGGTCATGAGCTTGTTCCATATTTGTATTCTTTTCCCCATTATATTAATAGTTGAATGTAGCTTCATCTTTGTGTGCATTTCTAGCTATAATAGGTAGATTCGGTCGATCGACCAAAATCGACACCTAAGATTGGTTCGGTCAACGGTCGGTTATGATATACTTCCTTCATCCCATCCAAGACGTCCATTTTTTCAAAGACGGTTATTTAGAGAATGATATAAAATGATTAAAGTGATAAAAGTAGGTAGGTCCCACAACTTTTGAAGAGATAATTATTTCCTAAAAGTAAAATAGATCATCTCGTGGGACCCAAAAGGAACGCAGCCATCTTGTGTGGACGGAGAGTAATAAACGGTCGATTCGGTCAAAATTTAAATAAACGATCGGTTCGTCGAGGCTCGACCGATGCATGTGTCTACCCACAAATGTGAAGAATCAACAAATGAGTAGCGGTTAGGGATGAAGTGCCACTCGAATCACAAACTAGCTTTTTTAGCTACCGCAGCCGAACTGGTCGCTAAATGTACCTATTAATATGAACAGAAACGTTAGTGAGATGTATATACGCAGATATAGAAGAATTCAAAATAAGATAAAACGCAGAGGTTATATATAGTTCATTGAAGGTCTCCTCAAATGATCCCACTTCTCATAGATAATGATATGAAATGTGATCATTAATTACATGGACCTCGACTCATCAAAATCGCCTAGAAGTAAACCAAACTAAATCTTTCTACCTCAAATCCAATCCAAGTTTCAGAGGAAAAGGAAATTAAGAAAAAAATCCCATCTTCTTCGAGAAAACTTCCTAACTATGAAACTTTTAAGTATAGCAATGTGTGAAATATATAATCTATCAAATCCACTTCTGCAAACCGTATGCGAAAAAAATAGCACCAAAACATGAATTACTCCTTCCTTAGTTGACACTAGTAAGGCTAAAACATGCTGCGGCACTCTTGAGCTCATTCTCATCAATCTCCTCAACAAGCTGCCTAGAATCTTTGAGCGGTGATTCCAAGGTCAAGCTGCATGTAATTAAACAACCAAAAACCACTTCAAAAAAATCTTGAAACAAAAAATTACTACAAGAAATAGTGTGGATTCAGCGAAAATCAGACGATTTTTCAGCAATCCGTCACTACGTATTTTTTTCCATCACTCTCTTCAGATTTATTTATTTAATTTAAATGTGAAATTCATACTCGATTGATCATAGGCTTTTTGGAGCCAATATAAGATTGCGTGTCATCAATATTATCGAAAAGGGCTGCATCTCGTTGTAATCCTGCGGGTGGACGAGGAGAGCGGCTGGCATCATGAAATGCGAGTGTGTGACGATGGAATTAGGGTTGTTGTCGTTGCTATTACTGTAAGTCTGGTGGCACATCGAGTTGACGACGTTGCTCATCTCCTTGAAATCCAGATAGTTGATGTTGTAGTCCGCGTTGTTGCTGCTGTTGGAGTAGGAGACCTGCGCGCGTCGTGGACGAGGGCGGTGTTCCGGGCGGGCCATCCCGAGGTGGAGCTCGGAGATGTAGTCGTCCGTGGTGGGGAAAGCTGCTGTTGTTGTTGTTGTTGTTGTCTGTAATAGGCGAGCTGGTGGAGGACTGCCTGCAGCTCCTCCTCGGCGATCTGGATTTGGTAGGAGAGGTGGCGGATGTCGACCATGCAGCCCCAGACAGGGTACTTGTCGCGCATGGTGGCGTGGAACTTGATGGACTTGATGGCGATGGCCTTCTGGTTGTGGTCGGGCCGAGGTCTTTGAGAAGGTTCTGATGTTCTTGACGCCGAAGAGGCGGTGGACGTTTTGGAACATTTTGGGCTGATCGGGGGAAGAAGGGCGCCAGAAGGCATTCCGGGTGCAGCGCCTCCGTTGGTACTTACAAGCAGCGCACGCCTGCCCGCTGCCACTCTTTATGGTCATCCTCCAATTCTCATCCGATTAATATATGGATTTCTATTTTTTTATCTGTTTCTCGGTGCACTTAGGGGAGTGGGAAGACTCAGTAAAAGTGAAGGAGCCGAATATTTTGGGGACAAGTGGTGTTGTTTGAGCAAGCTTTCTAGTTTTAGAACCCTATTTTTCAGGGGCGTCGATGGTCTTAGGGGTCGTTACATCACTCTTATTTTCTTTTTCCATTTAATATAACCTTTTTTCCGTACAATATTCACGTCACATGTGTACTCGGACATCTATCTTAGTCAATGGACAATTCACCAAGTGAAGCATGCATAATTATTATCTTGTTCTCAAGCACCCTTGAGAAGATATGTGAAGTTTCGATCAGTCTTTTTGTGTTTATGATGAGTTTTCTTATTAATCAGAAATTATGTTTCAAGATAGTTCAAATATTTGGGTAGCATAGTTTGCTACCTATACCTATACATATACCGTGGCCGGCTGCCGCTGCTTTCCCTCACCACAACACACGAATTCATAGATACACTTCTGTTTATTACCATCGAACAGATAGCCTCAGGGCAGCACTTCCACAGAGACGATGAAACGAAGACATAAATACCAAAATTATGAGCATACTGTTCGTTTATGCTAAAATTATTGTCATTATCATGACAGAAGTTAGTCCCAGACGGTCTTTTCCCCATATAAATAAATGCTAAAAGGGAATGCTGTAGGAAGTGATTCCAAAGGGATGACGAACATCTGACCTATACACAAATTCTCTATCATGATAAACAATCGGAGATGTGAAACTAAGTACAAGAAAATCCTGTGTACAGTTGCAGCGATGGATAATCGGCTAAGGGCTGAAGCACAATTACCAGTCCATAGGTTCTTATTACGACTTCAACCCATATCAAAACTGCAAGACCACGGAGCAACTTGTTCCACGAGCACCGGTGTAGGTCATATTTTCCCAATGAGTTGTTAAGGCTTACTCCTTGCTTAGTTTTATCGGTCTCCATTCCTTCACTCTATATTATGCAATTCATTATATAGTACAATTCTGGGTGTCGTATCAACTGTGATTTCCGAATCAGCTGTCAAAGTTAGCTCAAAGCCTCATACACGCGGAATTGGGTCTCCGACTTCATATCTTCAGAGCATCAGATGACAAGGAAATTCCACAAGGTACTAGTTCACAGCTTCATACAAGAGCACTTGTGGTTGTAGATGTCCTCTTCGCACGCTGAAAGGACATCGCTCCAGCCGCCAATTACCTGGAGATAACACATAGATTAACAAAATACAAAAGAGACTGAAAATTCCAGGTAACAGAATTTTACCTTTACGGTTTTGTCATCATACATGATCCAGTGTTCATGATCGCTACTGTAGGCAAAACAGTGATAGTGCTGCCCATAATAGCAAACCTAAAGCGCAGGTGTACACAAAAATAGAGAAAAAGGTTAGGTTTAACAACTAGGAAAAAAATTACAAATTTAATTTAATCACAGCCAAGACAACGGTAGGAAGCTCATAGTCCCTGCTGCAAAGAAAAAGGATTCACAGCCAAGCACATGAACCTTAGCAGTGCTCATTGGTGCTTGAGTTAGTTTTGGATTAAATAGACTGCTCTCTGGATGATATAATTGGATCTGATAAAGTTGAAGTAATGCAAATAAGAATGTAAACAAAAATTAAATGTCAGTTTATTTACAAAGTGTCTCGATTAAGAGAAATTCAGTTTCATCTAATTTTGGTAAATTAAACTGGTGCAATCACAAGGAAGTTTAAAATTACACATAGTTATGTACAAAAATCAGGGCAACAATTCCACTAGTTATCTTTCTTCCAGAAAAGCCTTAGAATATTGAACAAAGAAGGCACCCAGGAAATGGAGAGAATTCAATTAATCAAATGTGCAAAAGCAGCCCGCAGCCATAAACCATGAAAGAAGGCTTCACATTAAAGAAAGATCCCGCTTGATATTAGTCGCAACCAGGACAAAAGATAGGATCAAGTAATGGAACATGTCAAAAGATGGTGTATCTGGTTTTATGCCCTGGTTCAGATTTTGTGCATACTTCAAACAGCCAACTAAGCTTAATAAAGCAAGGTCTCAAAAATTCAGTACTCATTCCCTACAGAATAAATCCTAAATTCTGAGGATTCATGATGGACCATGCTAAGGCCTACAGCTTTTCAAAAATTTGAAAGAAAAAGAAAAGACAAAAAGAAGTCATAATAGTATGTCAATGGTCTATTCTATCTTTCCCTGTTAAAAGAAAAAATAATCAAAGCTGAGGTGGTTGGAGAGGGATAGATGAGGAAACACATTTAAAGTGAGCTAAATGTACCACTGAAACCAAATGACGCTTATGTTTTGGATCAAGACCGCGATAAAGGACACTGATATCAATCTCTGTAGATAAGGCTGCTAATGTTCCCATTATATCATCAACACTCTCGCAAGTATTCTGCCAGCCCAGAACTACAGGAAAAAAAAAAAGGAGTAAGAACCGATTAGACACTTATTGGAGGAACAACTATTTGGACAAGCAGAAGATAGTAATTTAAAAGGCAGGCTCTAAACGAAAAGAGTAGCAGAAAACTAATAGCACCTGTTGTGAAAACATGTGGAGGGCTGGAGAGTATATGGTGAATATAGTTGTGCTTTCCACAGCCACCAGAGTCAGGATCACAAGCTAATTGGTGATTCATCTCAACCAGATTCAGAAGCTTATCAAAGGAGTTTCTGGGTACATAGCCTATACGATAAAGTAAAATTTGTCAACAGTTTTCCGTGAAGTAACAACTTGGCAAACATTCTTGAAAACCAATATCACCCAAACACTAGCAGAATAAGCATATTTATAGATACTTCAATCAAGCCTCACATGCCTTCATTGTTCTAACAGCACTGGCATTGATGTTGTGAAAGAAAGATGTATTTCAGACATCTGGACTCCAAGCCACAGTTGCAACAGTCCATTCTCTCAGAAATGTTCATTCCAAAAGTGAATGTGCTATACAAGAAGCATTTGTACAGTCCCAGGATCCTGTTCCAGCTCCATCTACTGGTTCTACATCAGACGATAAGGTTCAGGAGTGAATGATCGATGTAGACAACTAAATACTACACCCAGCACTTCAGAAGCATCATTCATTTGACCCTGCAGGGTCACCACATTTTAGTTGTAGATTAGATATTAATATTATTGTGCAATACATACAGAAACAAACCAGAAAATAAAATAAAAAGTAACAGCCTCAACTGCAGTGGCAAAATTACCTCCTGGAAGAAATTACTATCAGGATACAATTTGCTTAGAGCAACTCGCAAAGAGGTAGGGGCAACAGGTTCTCTCTTGTTATCTTTAGATACCATGCTCAGAGCAATGAAGATCTCATAGAAAGCACATACAACACAAGGATCGCCAACATGAACATGTTGTGACACTGATCTCCGTGATAAATTCATCTCGAACCGCCTTAAGTGCCACAATGACTACGGTATTGAAAAAGAAAACAGATAAATTACAGATTCAAGGAAGCCAGCAGGTTCAAACTAGGCAAAGATGATGTGGCCAAATATTCAGCAACCGATGAAAGATTACATACTAATACCAACCTGTATTATGACATTCAGAAAGCAATTATATTCACCAACTTCATTTTTTAGCCCTGTTCCATATGTGTCCATTCCATTAACATCTGTCACACCTTCACCGCATGAAACACATGAGTCGCTGATTTCTGGATTCTCCTTATGGGGCAATACCAAACTTGGCTTGACAGGTAGCTTTTTATGTGCATGCAATGCATCTGATAAAAAAAATATTGGACAAGAAATAAATGCTAAGAAAGTTACAAAAGACTAGGTCATTTCGCTAGTTTTTTGCGCGCAGCAGAAATGTTAATGCATTGTGTAGTCAATAACTGTCAAGAATTAATGAAACCATGCAGGGGGTAATAAAGCTAAATCATAGTTTAATTAGTCTATTTATCATCTACATAGCCAGTACAATTATTCCAGAGACAACATTAGCCCCCAAACCTAAAATCGACTAGTTAGCTCTCAGTACAGATATTAGTAGTTTATATCAGCATCAGTATAATTTAAAAGCAAGCAAAATGAAAGATAAAACGGAGAGAAACAAAAATGTAGGACTCTACCAGGTGGAGTTCCTACATGCTTTAAAAGCACATGCAATTATAACAGAGCAAGAGGAGTTCATTGAAAAGCATCTGATGCATATGTTCCCATTACTTCTAACCTATGTAGCACCAATACGTTAAAATAGGCAAAGTATTTAGAAAATATGTATTAAATACGAATACGTTTTAAATACGTCCAAAATACGTATTAAAAACCTTTTTTTATAAATAAAATACATATTTAATATGGTCAAATGCGTTTTTTTCTAAAAGTTAAATACGTTGATGTTGATGTTGTTGTTGTTTGCAACTGTTGCTGTTGGCAACTGTTGCTGTTTTGCTTTCCTGTTGCTGTTTTCCTGTTGCTGCCATTTACCTGATGCTTATGCTTTGCTGATGCTTTATTCTCATACGGCCATTCCACTAATAGCTCATTAATCGCTGCCCATTAATCGACTCTATGACTAAGACTATTAGTTGAGACTTCTAATTAAGTAGTTAATTGCTTTATCTTGATATGCACGGTTCTACATGAATCTAATAATAATATTATTAATAAAATATAAAAATATAATAAAAATATAAACGTATTTTTAATGTATTCAGATTTGGAATTTTGGAAAATGAACGATTGTCAGATCGAAATATGTATTCAGATTGTATTCAGTATTCAGATTGGTGCTTCATAGCTTCTAACAATAACCAAAATTGTTGTAGTGAGTATGTATAGTTATTAGGTAGAAGACTTTCTTCTGCCCTACACATGAAGTTGAAACAGGCAAATATATTGGGACTAAGATACTATCAAATATCAATTAGCTTAAAATGATCACAACCACCATCAGCAAGAGAGAGGGGGACAAACCAAGGCTTTGGCGAACAGCTTTCTTAAGGTCGGCTTGAAACCTTTCTTCATCATCCTCCTCAGCCTGAAGCTGCCTCAATGTTTTCCTCCATTATCTACAAGATGTTGTGGCAAAATATTCAACCATGGTATATGAAGTGTTCGTGTTAAGTTCCACAAGCTAGATCAGGCGAAAATTGAGGCAATCTTAATATATATTAATAAGTTTGCATATGCATTGAAGAATTGTGCAGGAAGGTAAGGATCATATCTGTAATAGAATCCATTTAGCTACTAACTATAATTTTTAATAAAACTAAAATTTCAGTTGTTCAATTTAGATACGCAAACAAATAATTTATATTACTACTTTTGACTTGAGATAAGATGCACAATTTTATCAAAGAGCAGCACATAAATAAACATTCTTATAGTCAGTTATATACTCCTCCGTCCACCAAATACGCTCATTTAATTCCATTCTCGTCCGTCCATAAAAAATGTTCATTTTCCTTTTTGGAAACATCAACTTCACATTTTTATCCTAAACCTATCCATTTATTTACAAAAATCACTCATTGCCGACCTTTTACACCCATTTACTTTACACTCATATAATTTATTAAAACTCGTGCCACCAAAATCAAAGAACGATTTTGGTGGACTGAGGAGTAATTCATATTATTGGTACTAAACACATAATGCCAATTCAGAAACAAAAGAACATTTGAGTTTACTGAAAATGTAGCAATGAAGAATGTGTTAATATTAATAAGTAGAAATAAGATTTTATTGTAGGCATATAAACATGATGCACACTAACTCATAGCCTACACAATTTAGCTTGAAATATAAACTTATACTCCTCCATCCCCAATTTTTCTTGGAAATCTTCACACGAGTTTTAATAAAAGTTGTTAAGTGTATCGTGAGTAGAGTAAGGGTCCCACATTAGTGTAGTGTTAAATTAATTAGTGGTGGGCCATGAATAGTAAAAAGTTTAATAAGTGGTACTGTTGAGGGTAAGGAAGGATAATAGGCTATGAGTGGTAAAAGTGTAATAAAAGGTATTTTTAAGGGTAATAAGAATGGAGTATTTGTGGTATAGTTTCCATACATGGAATAGGAAGGAGTTTGGGGACGTACCAAAAAGGAAAACTAGGAAGGCAATTGGGACTTGAGGAGTATGTTATTTAGAACTAATTAAAATTCAATTACTTAATAAATAACCGCTTAAGATTGGAGCATATTAGTTGGTATCACTTGACCGTCTAACTTTTAATAATTAAATAAAATATTCATGCATATAATAATATATAGGTATAAGTTAGTTTCATTTAATGGTGTAGTTAACTGCAGTATGAGATGTTTTCTAAAGCTATATAATATACATGATTGTACTTAAACGAATATAAGAGTTCAATAATTATGTATTCTAGACCAGTATTAGTAAGATATACAGTAATAAAACAATTAACTTAATAGAGGGGACTAAAATATTCTATTTCTTTTCATAATCCTAGCATACTCTCATCTATTAATGACGAAGAGGGTATTTGAATTTTGTGGAGTAACTGTTTACCAGCCCAATAGTCAAGGGCCTAAATGTATTTTTAGCCCAATGTATTTTATACACCTAAAGCCTCTTGAACCAACTCTTATCTTTATTAGTTGAAGAACATACCACCATTACCAAGCAAGTTTAGCTCATGTCTAGGCTGGCCAGAACCATTATCTTCCTTTTCAGATGTTAGAGGAGGGATTTTCTGTCACTTGGTTTGTGTAGACCCTTATGCCTTATTCCTCTTTCCTGAGCGTCGCTCAGGAAATAAAACCCTTCTTGTAGAATAGCTCCATTTGATAAGCCTGCCAAAAGGTTTATACAATCAACTGAACCCAGAATGTATAACTGAAAGGAAAATTTAATGCTTTGTACTATCAAGAATGATTGCTACCATTTGGCATCACGGCTCCATCTGCAGAGTCACTTAGCACGCTTTTGGTGAATGCCTCCTGGATCAAAGGTTCCTAAAGAAAAGTCATTTTTAAATAGAAAATATTTTATTCTTGATAAAGAAATAACTCTGAGAGCTGGAAAGAAAGTGATTCTTCCCATGGTAGTACCAATAGGATACAAAAGAATCCATATATGAGTTGATACAAAGTGATGACAAGCAAAACCTTTCTATTTGTCCACTGGTCATTGACATCTTTTCTCCATTGTTGCACCTAAAGTAAGAATCAGATATTGAAATTGGCTTCACCTTCTCCCTGCAACTTTTGGGTTTCTTTTATGTTGTTCAGCTAGATGTTTCTGTTTACTCATGTTCAATTCGCCTTTGATATTCCAAAGTTTCTTCAAGCTTTCTTTCCTCGGCTTCAAGTTCAATTTTATGCTTGTACCTCTTCCTGTAGTCTTAAGGCATCGTCAGTTCCATTATCGGCAAGTTCAGAACATGCAACCTCCTCACCTTGACCGCTTGGAAGCAATCTGAAGCAAGACAAACATTAGCTTGGAGAAATAAATGACAAGCATACATACAAAGTGCTTTGAGAGGAAAGACAACTATACATCTCTTCAGATATCTGAACATGCGGCTCATCCCAATGAATAGCCTGCAGAAGCAATATCCATTATTGAGAATAACTATATATTTACTTAGCATCCCATAGTTTGTACCTGAGATTTACACACACGCCATGGAGTAAGGTTCATACCTTTGAGTCCTTGTTTTTTCGGCCCTCTTTACTCTTCTTTTGTCCTTCGACTTTTCATGTTTTGAGATGTCAACTCCTGCGGTGATGCCTTTCTTGGAATCCAGAGCAAGTTCAGCCAAAAATGCCTCCGTAGCAGCATCAGATTTTTCCCTGGCATCTTTCTCTGCCAGATCCTCCAAGTGTGCCTTGAAAGAATGATGATAATAAACCTCAAACATCTGAAAAGCCACTAAGGAAGATGAAGGTCCTTGTTTATAAAGGTGCTTCACAAGGTACTCACCCAAAAATGATTTAAGCAAAGATATTAAGATTGACCGGTAGTCATGCGAAGATGCAGGATCAAGCTCAATTTCCATTTCTGCATTCCGACGAGTATTCGTGATGATTCTTGCATCCAGCTTGCTGATCTGAATCGCTGAGAAATCTGAGATATAGAAGCAAAGCAAATACGCTATCTGAAAGAAAACAACAAAAGTAGATCCAAGATCCAAACCTCAAGAGAAACATGCTCCTTCTGTCTTTGTATTGCAACTCTATGCAAGAATCCACCTGGTGCAGATAGTCTTCGCTCTCCAATCATCATCTTCACCAGCTTCGAGGTCACAAAGATGTGATCTCACGCCATTGTAAGTCTCCTCAAAACCAAATTGGTTAACATTTAAGGACTCTGCATCCTTTAGAACATTTTTATTGCCTGCAACTCAAATCTATTGTTCATAATGGCCATGTCATTTTCACTTTCATTATCACCGAGTTCTTCTTCCCTCTTCCTGAGAACAGAGTCATAACTGCGACGGAGAAAATCAGTCACATGTTCTCTTCTCTTTCTCTTCCAAACAGAGTTCCTCCACGGCCTGCAATGCCTCCTCATAATTTAACTGTTCGAATTTTCTCTCGCATAAGCCTTGCAGATGATAAGATTCTTTCTCAAGCAACTGAAGAATTTCAAGAGCCTGCTGAGCTTTCTCCTCTTCGCCGCATCCAGGATGTCAATTGCTCACCACTTGAGGGCCTTTAAATATCCAGGATAACAATGCATCTGAATCAAGTACTGTACCATTCTCATAGTTGACATGGGATGAAGTTTCCACACTGGAACAATCGAATGTGTCATCACTAGATAGACGAGGGACCTTACAGGTAAGAAAATGCTCGTCAAGGATTAAAATAAAGCATCTTGGCTAAAATTATTTTCCACAAAGTCAACACCATGTATCCCAGTGTTTGAATTATCTGCAGCAACACTTGTATCAGAATATCTACTTAGTCCGCATGAATGAGAAATTTCCTGCAAAATTTCAGGATTTTCTTAAGCTCTGGAGCACCGAGAAAACAGATGCATAAGGGGTTTGTTCCAAGTTGGAACTAAAAATTTGTGAACTAAAAGCAAGGCTCTGCAGCTCCTCCACGGTAAAGTGTATAACCTTGCTAAGGTGACTTGAAGCTAGATACTTGTTTCTAATAAGTGACAGGAAAATTACTTGAATTTTCTCTAGAAGCTTTGCACGCTCAGGGTCATCAGATAGAGGCCAGTTTTCATTGAGTAAACCTTCCTTGCTCCTCTGATCTCCATCACAGTCCATCCACTGACATCCTCAAAGTCCCTGCTGTCCTGGGCACCATCATTGAAACTATCACCAGATCTTTTATTCCTTGGTGATGAATCCCATTCATAATCATTAGAGTAAGTATCAACAAAGCATTTTTTCGAATCATCTATGCCAGGCCTGGAGTATGATTCTTCAAAGAAATCAGGTGCTTCTGAAGTTGATTGTTTTCTATGCATCCTAATTGCTGTGTTCAATTCTAATGGTTTCCAAGAACAGTTCAGAAGCATTTCAGCCCATTCATTCTCTATACATTGAGGCAGGATTGACTGCATTTTGGGCAATAAACTGCCCATATGCTCCTCCACGGCATGTTGCATGAATAAACCCACATCAGCAAATTTCTCATTGCACCGACAGCATGACCAGAACTTCCACATTTTGTTCGTTACCCAAAAGATAAAGCCTCATTAAGCACCTCACCTGGTGAGACATCCTTGAATGAACTGAAATGCGCCTTTAGTTCAGAAATATTAGTTCTAAGTAACTCTTTCTTTGCATCCAAACTCATAGAGTTCCAATATGATCGTACCCAATCCTTCCTCTCATCGGATGATGCATTTTTCCTTGAATTCCCATGCCTCTCTCTCCTGCTCTCTGGCCAGTACCTGGACAAGAATCTACACCCTTGCCATTGTTATTACTACTATCCCCATCATTTCCTATAGAAGGGACTCTGATTTCTGCTGCAAAGCCTGGCAGCTGCCACTCTCACCTCAATTTCCATCCTCCTTTCCCCAGGTGTCTTGGCAACTTTCTTAATCTCATTTGGCCTCTTTGCCTGAATCAATCTCACCTCCATTGGATCCTCAGGCATCCTCCTGATTGGAATCAATCGAAACTTCTCCTCCCCATTGCCCAAATTCTTCATCCAAGTCGAAATGGATGCAATGTTCGATTTCTGAATCAATGACTTAATCTCACTCTGAACATTGGCCACACGAGCCTCAGCTGTGGAAATCTTCTGGTGTTTCTCCTCTTGCAAACTCTCCTTCGCAGGGTCCACAGGGTTTTCAATTGACAAAGCCCTTTCACACTCTTGCACCACCTCCTCATACTCCTTACCCTCGTTTGCCGCTTCATACAGCAAATTCGCATAAAAATGCGCGAACTCAATAGAATTGGGGCACAAATTCACCGCCTTCCTCGCACTGTCAATCGCATTCTTCAAATGCCGCTGTTTGGCATTGGGGTCATCAATTATAGAAGCCACTTTCACACAAACAGTCCCCTGAACACGGTGAATCAGCGCCGAGTGCGTGGAATTATCATGCCTCGAGCACAAATCCTTCATCAATCTTAGGGCTTTAGTGTGGTTTCCGCGGCGCAGCGCTGTGAGAGCGCTCGCATTCAAGCTTAATCGAAGCGGAGGGCGAAGAAGGGTTTCCATTGCTAATGCCCTCCGAATCCGCAGACCTGATTTTGAAAGTTTTTTCACGGAAGGGTTTGGGAATTATCTAGATTGAAGTACCACCTTCGGCGGCAGCATCGTCCGCAACCGCCGCCGCAGGGAGCGGTTGGGATGGTTTGGAGCGAGGAGCGACGTTTCGCTTCTTATGCCCCATTACAGATTTTCCTCTGGCTACTTAATTGCATGCATAAATTCTATGTATAGTACCGCAGTTTATAATAGATACGTATACCGGCTGTATCTAAATGGAGATAGAGAGAGGAGACTTACTCAGCAATCGCGGAGTAGAACGATCGGAGTTGAGGCGGATACACACAGACATATACGTATATGTGTGCGAATCACCCAAGCAGTAGGTGGTGAGGGGTTTGATTTTGGAGTGTAGTTTTTGAGTGAGTTTGGGGAGAGGGATGAAGATTTAATGATTTAACATTTATTATGTGGTCAGAGAAGGAAACCAGAGTTATTTAGGTTGGTAATCATTGGGGTCAATATAGTAATTTTATTTCACTGGTTTTCACTCGCCGTACTTTTATTTCAAAAGTTTCTCAGTTTCTTGTTCAAAAGGAAAGCTGATATTTCAGAACTTTTTATTTTACCATTACATCGTTTGTTTGGTAAAGATTATATCTTAGGAAAATAATTTAATTTATATATTTTAAGTTTTTATGTTTGATTGTATTTTTATAAAGTAAGAAATTTAAAAATAAGAAAGTAGTGTAATATTTCAGGATTCTTATACCCTAATAAATCTTAGATATATTTTTTCATAGTTTTAGTGTTATTAGACTACTTGCACATTTAATATTTTATTATTGTTTTATTAAAATATAAATTATAGTTTATATTTATTTTTATTATTATTATTATTATCATTCAGTTAAAAATTATATCAAAAAATCTTAGTTACATTTTTAGAACTATGAATCTTATTTGTACTATATGGATGTATCTTATTGTTTTATTATTATTACTATTATTATTAATCATATAACTTGAATCATACTATATGTTGTATCTTGTTGTTGTTATTATTATTATTTATTAGGAAAAATATATAATTTTATATTTATATTTATTTTTATTAATTATTATTATTATTCGCTTAAAAATTATATCAAAAAATCTTAGTTACATTTTTAGAACTATGAATCTTATTTGTACTATATGGATGTATCTTATTGTTTTATTATTATTACTATTATTATTAATCATATAACTTGAATCATATTATATGTTGTATCTTATTGTTTTTATTATTATTACTATTATTATTAATCATACTATATGTTGTATCTTGTTGTTGTTATTATTATTATTTATTAGGAAAATACATAATTTTAGCATAATAAATTGAGTTTGTGATAATTTAGCCTATTAAATCAATGATACTTCAACTGCCTAAAGAATTGATTTTATGATAATTTTAGTCATAAGTAATTTTGGTACCAAAAGACAGCAATTGGCACAAAAAACATACTAAGACCGTAAAATGACATTTAGAAAGACAATTCATAAATATTGTTGGAAATGATTGGTTATATGTTATTACTTATGCCAATTGTACTTTTCAACATCGAAAAATTACTTATCGAGCTAAAATTATATTCATTAGACTTGAACAATGTTTTATTGATTTATTAAGTTAAAATTATCATAAAGTCAAATTATTAGGCTAAAATTATGTATTTTCTTATTATTATTATTATTATTATTATTATTATTATTATTATTATTATTATCATAATTCTAACAATTCTCTGGGGCCCGCTTTGTTTGTCGTGATTGTGCTCTGGGAAAGTAATCGATTCCCAATTATTAAATTGATATGTTTGGTTTAATTATAAAAATAAGGAAAGTAATCCGATTCCTAAAAACTAGGAAAGTTACGTTGAATTCTAGTGATTCTTATTCCCTATCATAACCTAGTGTATTCTTTTCCCTAATTTGAGGATTTTAAAAGTCCACGTTATTTCTCTCCCACTCCACTCTTTCACGCAATTCTTCTCCCACTATCAACAATCTTCTATCTCACTTTGCTGCAAATAGTCGCCGCCATACTTTATTTCTGCAAGTTAGTGAATTCTTTCTATTTCTCTCTCTGCTTTTGTATCTCTGCTTTTATTAATTCATGTGCTTTTATTAATTCATGTGCAATTCTTCTCCCACTATCAACTGCAAATAGTCTCCGCCATACTCTATCTCTGCTTTTATTAATTCATGTGCTTTTGTATTACTTTTCTCTCTCTGCTTTTGTATCTATGCTTTTATTAATTCATGTGCTTTTATTAATTCATGTGCTTTCAATTTCAAGGTAATCATAAAACAGCCAGACGTTATTAATTCATGTGCAATTCATCTGCTTTCTTTTGTATTGGTTTATGCTTCTAAGCAAAGCTAATATGTAGATCGTTAAACAAATATTATCCTAGTACTTGATGAGGGCTATGTGCAGGTAACATTGTTTCTACTCCTATATATATATATATATATATATATATATATATATATATTGATATACTAATAATGTTTTGTGTTAATGAGTTATATATGAGTGTATTTGTATATATACAAAGTTGAAATATATAAATATAGTAGAGAAGAAAGAGATGTAAATATAAGAACATATTTTGTAATATTTGAAAGGAAAAATCTTGTCATTCTTATTTATTATTTGAAATACTAAAATGTTTGGCTTTCTATTATCAATTAATTATACGCATGAAATTGTAGGAGAATTTGTTTCTCTCGCTATTTTCGATGTCGCTCAAGATATGAATGTTCAATTCGACTTTCGTGTCATTTTAAGAGGATGAAAAATTAGAGTCAAATTCCAAAAATCTCTTGTTACTTATGATTCGTGATGCATACAGAGAGGATGGATATGTGAAGCTACCGATATTTGTGATTACAACTATCACAACACATCACTATCGAAATATTATTTTAGCCCCTCATTCTATAAATGAGATTGATCGATCACGCTACATTCACCGATTGATCTATCGAGTGATACCACATGTCATGATGAATTACGATGGATAGACATACATTTAGAAGATTAGTTAACATGCTTCAAACGACGACTAAGAGCTACAAGGAACATGACGGTTGATGAACAAGTTGCTATTTTTTATACATTCTAGCACATCATCAAAAGAATCGTACAATGAAAACAAATTTCTCATGCGATCGGGAGAAGCAGTTAGTAGATATTTTAATAAGGTATGAATGCGCTTCTAGCTTCAAGGTCATTTACTAAAAGCTCCTTCCAGACTTGAGGATTCCACCGATGTGAAATGGAAATGGTTTAAGGTATATTAAAAACATCTTAATTTCTTTTTACTCTTATTTAAATAACTCGAATATTGATTGGATCTAAATTTGTAGAATTGCATAGAGCTCTTGATGGTACTCATCATTGAAAGTATCTCGATGTTGATAAACCTAAGTATCGTAATAGAAAAGGCCACTACTACAAATGTTTTAGGAGTATGTTCTCAAGACATGCAATTTATTTATGTACTTATGGGTTGGGAAGGCTCACACATACGGCAGAGTGCTTCGAGATGCTTTAAGTAGAAGAAACGGACACCAATACAAGATGGTATGTAAGCTATACAATTTAATATTTGTATTCAATATATGTCAATTACACACATAAAACTTTTAAAATTTAGGTTATTACTATTTAGTGGATGCGGGCTACACAAATGGTAAAGGCTTTCGCACCTTTAGAGGCGGAGATATCATCTTAGTGAATGGAGGACCGGGCGACAACCAACAACACCGTAAGAATTTTAATATGAAGCACTCATCACGAGAAATGTCATTGAGAGATGCTTTGGGATGCTAAAAATGCTGGGATATCATTAGAAATCCAAATTTTATCCAATCAAGCAACAAGGCGTAATTATAATGGCGTGTTGTCTTTTTACAAAACCACATCGGAGAAAATATGCCATTGATCCCGTTGAAATGAATTATAGTGATAGTTTTCAAAATGAAGAGACAATTGAATTGGAAGTGAGCCAATTACCTCTCGTTGGACAAACTCAAGAGTGGATGATTGGAGATCTAATTTGGCTAATCAAATGTTTAATCGTGGATGCAAAATCGACATGTTGTTTGATATTAGTATTGCATCATTATCTTTGATGAATGTTTGAATTATATTTGGGACATCATGACTTTTATGTAATAGTTTACCATGCTTAAGACATGTTATGTATATTATTTATTCTTTTATGATTTTTATATGTTTTAATCTTTATTCGTATGGATATAGTAGTCCACACTCTCGATTCAAAATTTCATAATTATTTGTGTACTTAATATTTTTAAGCACCGCTTTTGTCGCTTATTATACTTTTATGTGTTATTTGTAACTGTTTATTAATTTGTAGAGCATTAATTGATTGTAGATGGCTCGCCGTAACCATGTATGGACTATCAAGAAGATGAAAAGCTTGTTGAATCAATTGTTGAGTTGAAAAGGAGCAAACCTGGATGGTGAAAGTGGAAGTGGCTTGAGAAAAGGTTATCAAAAGAGTTAGAAAAATATTACAAGAAAAATTACCAAACCATGGTCTTAAAGAAAACCACATATTGAATCCCGTTGTAAGTTATTAAAAACAATATCATGCCATCTACGATGTGCGTTCTAATGGAGAATTAAGTGGCTTTGGCTGGGATGATGGAAAAAATGCCATCACTGCAGTGCAGATGTGGACGATTATTTGAAGGTAAAATTAATATATTTCTTTTCAAATTTTATTATTTACTTAGTTGTTGCTTATATTGTTATTGTTTATCGTTATTATGAAATTATGTGGATGTACTTTTACAGGCCATCCAGTTGCACTTTCATGAGAAACAAGTCTTTCCTTACTATGATCAACTAGCACTTGTTTGGGGCAAAGATCGAAGCCATTGGGTTAAATGCCGAACCCAATAGATGTAATTGAGGGCTTATAAAGAGATCAAAATCAAGAAGATGGAGAATCGATGAAGACAAGTACCATCAAGAACTACATCTCGAGGTGAAGAAACTTCAAAAACTTGAACGAAAGAGGAGGAAAAGTGCGGATGGTTTGATATCAAGTTTGGAGCGACGACTAATGTACTTACCGCTCATATGGAGAAGTCAATGATCAAATGGTTAAGCTTGTGGAAAGTTTAACGAGTTGATCAAGAGAAAGACAATCGTCATAAGCTTAATGAGGAATTACGAAAGATTGAAGTCTTGACAAATTCTCAAAACAAAAGGTCGCAATGAAACTTGTTCGAGATCTGATCTATTGGATTACTTTTGAATCTTAATGATGATGGAGAGAAAGAAATGTTTCTAATAGAATTAATGGAGTAGATTAGTTAAAATTTAATCGTTAACTAGAATTTATTTATATCTTTTGTCATCGACTATTTATGGTTTTACTTGCACTTGTTTATTTTTATATTTGCTTATTTTCAATTAAATTCAGATGGTAGTTTTTTATATGTTTTTGTTGTATTTTATCATCTCAATTTGTCATTGACATTCCTCAATCGAGTATTTGAACCAAACACATAATTCGTAATCCTATAATTTTCCTTATATATTCCAAACACTAGATAAGTAGGAAATCTGATTTTAACCTCTCCCGAGGATCTATCTTCGATGTTTAATTCACCATACATTGATTATATACCTAGCATGCACCTATATAATTAATTGCAACACGCTGGTGTGTTCTCGTGTTTACCGCGAATTTGTCGAAAGAATGGATCAAGACTGTGCTTTGATCTTCCGGATCGTGTCCCGATCGCCTAAACTCCAATGTCGAGCGAGGACAATCTATGGAGAGTGCTATAGAAATTCGCCTTCTTTCTTTCCTAGAGATTTCAAAATCCTAACTATGTGAATAGTAATTTTGAAATTTTGATCTCTTAGATTAGGGTTTGATTTTCTCTCACCTTATATTTATAATGCAACCCTAAATCCTATCATAGATAGGATTTATGATATCTAATAAATATAATAATATCTCTTAAGATAGAGAGGATCAAAACAGAGTCCCAGTGGGACTCTATGAAAGGGACGAAAATTCTCCTAGCTCCAGGCCTGACGGGCCAAACCCAGGATCAAATGCAAGGAATAAAGACGGGCCTCAAATAAATTAATTATCTTATGTTCAAATTGTAACATAAATTAATTCATAAACATTTATTCATGCCACTAGAGAATAAATGCCGACTTACCCCTTTATTTTCAAGTTGAGTCGGGCTCGCATT
Organism: Salvia rosmarinus; assembly: GCA_036937905.1. Taxonomy (NCBI): domain Eukaryota; kingdom Viridiplantae; phylum Streptophyta; class Magnoliopsida; order Lamiales; family Lamiaceae; genus Salvia; species Salvia rosmarinus. The sequence goes on from JAODLM010000283.1 coordinate 47,304, forward strand.
TAGACTTAACGAATCCTCGATTTAAGATATCAGACGTCCATTAATTATTTACGCTGCTCGATCGCTTAAAATAATTAATATCTTTAATTCCTTAAGTAGTACCACTCAACCTTATTATTGTACTTGAGATAACTCAACCCGCAGGTTTAGTACAATAAACCTTTGAGCTCCTTATGGGACGCCATCATCCTAAACGGATACGGTGACTGACATAGGTAACTAGCATGACATACAAGCACCGCCACCACCCAAGATGCAGAGAAATTGGTTATCTCATGTAACCTCACCCATAACAAGTCAAAGTGATGGTCAAGAACTCATACTCACCTAATACCTTATCGAGGTTTAGATCAACGAAAGTCACCGAGATCTAGGTTCTTCACGACGGTCGATAGAAGAACTCATCTCACCGTGATCCATCAATACGCCGAGACGCATCAAGATAGACAAGCAACCAAGTCAAGTCACTTCTTATCTATACCGCAGCCTATACCGACAACTCGTCCTCAAGTTGTCTCACAGTGATTCTTTTATATCTCATTAAGCTCGACCAATCATATGCACTTCGTGATCTACAACACACCGTATGATCTAGCTTATATATGAGATAAAAGGACATACATATGCAATCAAGTAAACAATTCAGATAGAGATTGTAATAGTGGTAACAGAAATATTGTATACAAGCTCAACCAAAACTGCCCAAGATACAAATCCAACAATCTCCCACTTATACTAAAGCAAACTTTAGTATACAATGTGTCTCTACTAGCTATTACAAACAACACCATCACTTTGCTTCTCCCACTTCTACAAAAGTTTCCTTTCTAAGTGGGTGCCATCTTATGCAATCCAAGTCCTCGAATATGCTCTTCAGACTTTTTTGCAGCTCTTCGTGAATGGGTCACTAGGTTATCCGCAGTACCAATCTTTTCAATCAGACATCTCCTCGCCTAACGATTTTCGTATGACATGGTACTTTCTCTATGTGTTTGGTCGCCTTGTGGGTCCGTGGTTCCTTCGAGTTTGCACATCGCACCGAAAGTTATCACAAGAAACTATGATACTCTTGGGCAAACCAGTACCACATCTAGATCCATGAGGTAGTTCTCGAACCATACAACCTCTTTAGCAGCCTCCGGCGGCTACATATTCGGCTTCCATGGTAGAGTCCGCAATGCATCGCCGCTTGCACTCCGCCAGATACGGCCTCCTCCCAAGGTAAACACATAGCCCGAGGTAGACTTTTTCTCATCACGGTCAACTTGGAAACCGAGTCCGAATAACCCAAAGGCATTAGACTATCTCGCTGGTAAACTAGCCTATAATCTCGAGTCCTTTTCGTGTACTTGAGTATATGCTTTACCGCAATTCCAATGAGCTTGTCCAGGTTAGATCGATATCTAGCTACTATGCCTACCGATAGCGTATATCGGGTCTCGACATAGCATTGCATACATGAGACTTCCTACGCGGAAGCGTAATGAACTTGTCTCATTTCCTCTATCTCCTTTGCAAACATAGGTGATCGCTTCCTTAGATAAAGGAACACCATGCCCGAAAGGTAGCAATCCTTTTCGCGGTCTCGCATACTAAAACGAGTAATTACAAGATCAATGTAAGACGCCCGAGATAAGCTCAACATTTTCCTCTGCGATCTCGTAAACCTCGATCCCAAGAATGTACGCGATCTCCTAAGTCTTTCATTTGAAACCGATCGATAACCAACTCTTTACGCCCGATAACAACTTCACATTGTTGCCAAGTAGAAGGATGTCATCTACGAAAGTGCAAGAAATACCACATCACCGCTGACATCCAAACGATACACACAACTTTCGCTAGGCAACTGGTAAATCCATAGACTTTACCACCCGCCAAAGCGTAAGTTCCATGATCGAAGCTTGCTTAAGTCCATAAATGGACTTCTTAAGCTTCCATACTAGATGTTCTTCACCCTTCACCACATAACCTTCGGGTTGTCGTGCATATAGATGTCTCTACCTTCTTCAAGGTAACCGCTTAGAAAAGCGGTTTTCACATCCATTTGCCAAACCTCAAGGTTTATGGGTCGCTATGGCCGTAAGAATTCGATGGACTTGAGCATTGCTACAGCTAAAAGGTCTCATCGAAATCGATGCCCTCAACTGAGTGTACCTTTCGCCACAAGCCCGGCTTTAAAAGTCAAACCTCCATCCGAATCTCTTCTTCCTCAGATACCCACTTACTACCTATGGCTTCCTCGCCATCCGGTAGAGGTGTCTTTTCGATACATCCATAGTCATATGGACTCAATTTCTAAGTCCATAGCGATGTGCCATGATCTTGCATCTATGTCTTCAGATCGCCTCACCGTATGTCCATGGGTCGATTATAGCTTGCTCGCTTCGACTAAACCAAGATTCACCCATGAACATAAATCGCCGGGTCGACGAACAACCCTCCCACTACGACGAGGCGCCATCGCACAATGGCAACGGTGGGTGCAGAACTTGTGGTTCTCATCTTGCACAACTTGTCGGATAGGTGCCACTTGTACGGCCGGTATCTCCAGTGGAACTCGACCCACTTCAATTTCTCAAGTATTTGGTGTCGATCCTCCCACTAGACACCTACATCTCGCACTTTGGTTTAATCGGTATGGAATACGATCATCTTCTAATTCTCAAGAATGATTTCAACTTTGATTTATGGTTTTCATATAATCCTCTTCTAAGAATCGGCATTAGTGCTAATAATGACCTTCCGATCCTTAGACTATAGAAATAACCACCCTTCGCTCCTCTAGATAGCCAATAAACAGCCTTGCTTCGATCTAGCCTCCAACTTGTCGCCTTCTTGTTCAAAGACATGTGCCGGATCGCCCCATATCCTTATGTGGTTTAAACCAGTTTGCGCCCAAACCACAACTCGAAAGGGTCTTTTCGATCGACTGGATGGTACTAGATTGAGCAAGTATGCCGTTGTTTCTAAGGCATACCCCGTAACTAAATAGGCAATGTTGCATAACTCATCATTGATCTAACCATTTCTAAGAGAGTCCTATTTCTTCGCCCGACACACCATTTTGCTGTGGTGTGCCCGTTGTAGTGAGCTGGGAGGTAATCCCACACTGCACCAAATAGTCCATGAACTCGTTACTGAGGTATTCGCCACCGCGATCAGATCGCAGTGACTTGATACTTTTACCTAGCTTCGCTCCACTTCCGCCTTTAAATTCTTTGAATTTTCAAAGCATTCTGCACTTATCATGCAGTGTATATGTATCCGCACTTGAGTAATCACAATGAAAGTGACAAAATACTGCATTCTCCACGAGCTTGTGTGGACATTGGTCCACATGTGTCGAATGGACTAGCTCCAACACTTTTTCGCTCTATAACCCTTCGCTTTGAAGGGTCCGGTCGACATCTTCCTTCTATACAGATTCGCAGATCGAACCGAGTAACCGTGATATCACCCAACGCCCATTCTTAGCCGCCTGATCCTATTTAGATTGATGTGACCTAATCTAAGATGCCAGAGAAATGTGGTGTCATCTTGTGAAGAAAACTTCATCTTCTTAAGGTTTGATGTAGATGCAACATAATTAAAGGTATTATGTTCGCGTAAATAGTATAAAGCTTAATTATATAAAGTGCCACCACGATAACTTCGTTATTTCTTATGATAGAAACACCACTATCAAAAACAACTCAATATCCATGAATAAATAGTTTGAAAACGAAATAAGGTTCCACCAAACTCCGCACATATAAAACGCCTTTAATACTAAAACTGTCCTATCAAAACATAAAGTAACATCTCCGATCGCAACGGCCTCGACTTTCACCGTCGCTGTCCATGGAGATCGTTATCTCGCCATCATGCAGCTCCCTTGTCCGCAGAACCCTCGCAAGGTGTAACAAACATGATCAACAGACCAGATCTACTACCCATGAACGAGTAGAACAAGTCGCTAAACATGTTTCACATTAAAGCAAATGGCGCACTGAGCCTCGAGCATAGGGCACTTGGCCTTCCAATGCCCGCCTCACCGCACTCAAGCACTTGCCCTCTCTCCTTCGCTTTTTCAAGCCTCCCATGGCGCTCATGTTCTTGCTCCCATCGGTTCCTTTGCCTCTACCACCTTTGGCACCCCTTTTCTTCTTCCATTTTTCAACGGAAAATTTGGGCCCTTAGATGTGCTAGTGCGGCATGTGCTCCTTTTCCCATGACACCTTCCGCGCCACGAGATCATTTAGCAACCGACTAAGTGTATACCGGTCTTGCTCATGATCGCTCACGCGAAAGTTCTCAAAAGACTGGGCAAAGTGTTGAGGATGATATCGACTTGGCTTCGCCGTCAATACCTCCTCCCAACCGATCAAGACTATCCATGAGACGAGTCATGTGGAGACATGTTCATGGACCGAACTTCCTTCTTCCATCCTACACGCCAAGATTTCTCTCATTGTGTGGAAGCGGATCGTCCGATCCGATCGCCCAAACTTACCTCGAGACTCGACCATATTTCGTCAAGGCTCACCATCGATCGATGTCGCACTGCAAGCCTTGGACATAGTAGTCATCATATAGCATTTGGCCATATTATTCGACTTATGCCAAAGTCCGCTGACTCGCCGCTCATTAGTCGACGCGCCAAGAAGGGCATCGGGTTTGGGAGTAGTGAGAACAAACATGTGTTCTTCAATGATAAGAACATATTCCATGTTTCGCTTCCACCGATAAAATTTGGACCGGATAGAGGATTTTAAAGTAGCATATTGATAATCTGTAAGAGACATATCCGAAAAGCAATGTAAACACATAAGCATACGATCGCACATAATTCGTGAATAATAATATTGTAACCTTTGATAAAACAATATTAATTGAAACCTCCAATCGCCCAAAGAATCCCACATGCAAGCCACGCTGTGGACGCCACACGAATCCTCGACTGCACTAAAATATACCTTTAGTCGCTTAATTTCAATCCATGTCAACTTATCCTTATGACAAATGAAATTAATGATCGACCTTACTAGACCACATCACTATCACAAGAAGGGACTTCATGGAAGTTGTACTTGAGGTGATGTCTAAGCAATGACCACAATTTTAACAAATAGAAATGAATTCTTAGAATCGCATACTCACTAGACCATACCGCCCAATCCAAATTTTTTGTTATCTCATTTTAAATCTATCTCTAGAGAACTTATGAAAATCGTGATATGCAAGCCACGCTGTGGACATTTACACATGAAACTCCCACTTCTCAATAGATTAAAATGTTTTATTTAGAAATCTCATCTAACAAACTTATGATAAACAAGGCAAGCAAGCCACACGTGTGGATCGCCACTCACAATGCATATCACTTTGTTTAGAGATTAAAAAGTGGAGGTCTTGACATTTTAATTTTAAAAATTAATATGTCGGGTTTCTTGCTTAGTCTTTTGTTTCAAAAGGTTTGTCCATGCAGATCACGTAATCCTAGCATGCTTTTCTATAGAACTCAACATGTAAAACATGCTCGCAGAATTCTAAAATATGCTTGAAAACGCGATAAACCTAGCATGCTTACTATGCGCATCCAATCACGAAAACATATAATATGTTTATCTACGTAATTAAACATACATAGCATGCTTCAAAGATAATTTAAACATCCACGACATGCTTTGAACGATAAAATAAAATAAAATCGCTCATCGCGCCCACTCGTGGATCCTCAGATATCCCGCCTAATTTATTACATAAATTTGCAAAGTATGATCTTCAAAATCTCAAAACGGGCCTCGCGCACGGGCACGGACCGATTCATCAAACCGGATTTGGGCCGAAAATCGAAAACGGGCCAAAAAGGATCGGGCCGATCGGGTCAAAAACTGAATCGGGTCAAAAATCGGTCGGGCCGAAAATCGGTTTGGCCGAAACGGGCCGGTCGGCCAAGACGGAATGGGCTGCGCGCTAGGGCACAGCCCACACGCACGCCCACCACTCCGCCGCCTACCGCCAAGTCGCCGCCCGAGCCGCCGCCGCCGCCCACCCCGCCGACGATGGACGCCGAGAATTGTGCGCTGTGTTCACAAGACGAGCGTCATCGCCGCTCATCCGCACCGCCGCGATTCGCCACCACGCCGAAACGCGCGCACGCCGCCGCTCGCCGTGCCGCCGCCGCATCGAGGACGCACGCCGATCCGCCGCCGAGGTTGTCGCCGAGCATCGCCGAGGTTCCACGCGAGAATCGCGACGCATCGCCGCCGCCGCCGCCGCCGAGCCGCCGAGCCTGACGCCGCCGAGCTACCGAGACACGCCTCGAGCCCGACGCCGCCGAGGCCGCCGACGCCGCCGCTACCGAGGCGCCGAGGCCGCCGCCGAAAGCCGCCGAGACCCGCACGCCGAGGCGCCCACGCCAGACGAGTCACGCCGCTCGCCGCCGCCGACCGACGCCGCGCCATGCGACCACCGACCTACCGAGGCCACCCGACGCCATCCGCCGCCGACCGCCCGCATCGCGCCGGGCACCCATGCGCTAATCGCCGCGCTATCTCTCGACCCGCCCGATCCCACCGAATCTCGCCGCCGCCGAGGGCCCGCCGCCACCGCTACCGCCGCCGACGCAGCCGCACGACCCGCCGACCGCCGCCGTCCGCCGCAATGCCACCGAAACGCCGAGAACCGCCCTGCCGCACTGCCTATCCGCGCCGAGCACGCCGCGTGCACGACGCCGCCGAGCGGCGGTGTCGCCGCCGCGTCCTATTTCCGACGCACACGGACTCCCATCGCCTCGCTCTTCGTGTTCTTCGCTCGCTCTTTTTACGCATTAGATTTACAAGAAAATCCTAATCTAACCACGGATTTTCTCGTGGTGAAAACAAAATCGACAAAAAATAAACGAGCCACGATGAACGATGATCCATAATTAATTAATTGCGCACGTAATAATCAAACGTGAATTAATCCAACAGAGCCAAGATTCTCGATCCCGTGCTCGATACCAATTGTAGGAAATCGATTTTAACCTCTCCCGAGGATCTATCTTCGATGTTTAATTCACCATACATTGATTATATACCTAGCATGCACCTATATAATTAATTGCAACACGCTGGTGTTTTCTCGTGTTTACCCGCGAATTTGTCGTGAAAGAATGGATCAAGACTCGTGCTTTGATCTTTCGATCGTGTCCCGATTGCCTAAACTCCAATGTCGAGCGAGGACAATCTATGGAGAGTGCTATAGAAATTCGCCTTCTTCCTTACTTCTAGAGTTTTCAAAATCCTAACTATGTGAATAGTAATTTCTAAAATTTTCTTTAGATTAGGGTTTGATTTTCTCTCACCTTATATTTATAATGCAACCCTAAATCCTATCATAGATAGAATTTCTGCATATCTAATAAATATAATAATATCTCTTAAGATAGAGAGGATCAAAACAGAGTCCCAGTGGGACTCTATATGAAAGGGACGAAAATTCTCCTAAGCTCCAGCCTTGACGGGCCACCAAAGGATCAAATGCAAGGAATAAAGATGGGCCTCAAATAAATTAATTATCTTATGTTCAGCCCAGAACATAAATTAATTCATAAACATTTATTCATGCCACTAGAGAATAAATGCTGACTTACCCCTTTATTTTCGAAGTTGAGTCGGGCTCGCACTTAGACTTAACGAATCCCTCAGATTTAAGATATCGACGTCCATTAATTATTTACGCTGCTCGATCGCTTAAAATAATTAATATCTTTAATTCCTTAAGTAGTACCACTCAACCTTATTATTGTACTTGAGATAACTCAACCCGCAGGTTTAGTACAATAAACCTTTGAGCTCCTTAAGGGACGCCATCATCCTAAACGGATACGGTGACTAATACGTAACTAGCATGACATACAAGATCGCCACCACCCAAGATGCAGAGAATTGGTTATCTCATGTAACCTCACCCATAACAAGTCAAAGTGATGGTCAAGAACTCATACTCACCTAATACCTTATCGAGGTTTAGATCAACGAAAGTCACCGAGATCTAGGTTCTTCACGACGGTCGATAGAAGAACTCATCTCATCGTGATCCATCAATACGCCGAGACGCATCAAAGATAGACAAGCAACCAAGTCAAGTCACTTCTTATCTATACCGCAGCTTATACCGACAACTCGTCCTCAAGTTGTCTCACCGTGATTCTTTTTATATCTCATTAAGCTCGACCAATCATACGACTTCGTGATCTACAACACATCGTATGATCTAGCTTATATATGAGATAAAAGGACATACATATGCAATCAAGTAAACAATTCAGATAGAGATTGTAATAGTGGTAACAGAAACATTGTATACAAGCTCAACCAAAACCGCCCCAAGATACAAATCCAACATGTCCAAAAGAGGAAAATGTAAACTTTATGATCTAAACAAAAAAGAATTAAACGCAAACTTTTGGTTGATGGGTCGAAAAGAAATTAAATAAAAGTTTTTATTTGACAAAGACAAGATAATCGTAATATATCTCATGGTATTACAACTATGTGTATTAATTTGATAGATCATACTTTGGAGAAAATTGTACCCAAAAGTCTGCATTTAAAAGCTTCCGTTTATTACCAAAAGGATAATAATTTGACAGTGAAGATCGTATCTGATGCAAACTAAGAATCGAGTAAATATGTTTAACATAAATTCAAACGACCATTTTCAATTTTTCAAACAAATAATATGTTTTGTTAGAGGCCATTAGGCCATGATAGAGTTTGATTCCGTCGGTAACACATTTTTGAGTTGGTCCTTTAATTATTGTGTTAATATAATGTAAAGAGCAAGTATCACGTCGCATTTGCACTGCTCATGAATCGCAAAAACTTTAGACATCCGTCTCGCACTGCAAGCGGACGGACAAAAGTATCATTTGCTATTAAGAAAATTATCATTTGTTTTTATCTTATAATTTAGAAAGTATCATTCATAATGAAGTAAAGTATCTTTTACACTAAAGAAAATTATCAAAGTCCGCACGCATTTAACTAATATATACCAACTTCATGAATATCTATTTCTTTGTCATTTGTAATTACTACTCAGGTATATAACAAGTATCTTAACCTCAAAACGAGAATAAAATTAAAATACAAGACACTAAAATTGATAGCGTAACCTTCATCGATATAGTAATTCATCATAACCAAGATAGAGAAGGAAATGAGATTCATGCAATCTAAAAATTCTTCTTGATTTCATTTGTAATAAGTTTTGAATTTGTCAATGACGACCATTTATTAAAGAATATTTGAAGGATAAAAGTATAATGATATATTCTCCAAATATACTTGACGACAAAAGTACTTTTAGAAAGGGAGAAAATATGCATAACCAAAGATTTTTTCAGTGAAACTTACATAATCAATTTTTTCTAGCAAAATCATCTCATGCAATTATTTTTTGGGGAAAAGCACCTTGCAACTCCGAGTGGTTACAATTAACTGTAATTTGTTACCCTAAAAAGGATTAACTATTATTTGGGGAAAAATGTTAAACATTGTAACATTTTATCTTTCTTTTTGATTTTGTCCGAGTAGACCCCACGCTCATGTATAATATCCTCGCAAAACTTAAAAACCAAGTGTTACATGCTCAAACCCATAAAAGTGTTTGGTGAGATTCAAATAAACTTGCAACGCCGAAAGTGATTACAATTAATTGTACTTTGTTACCCTAAAATGATTAACTATTCTTTATGTAACATTTTATCGAATGTTACAATTAATTGTAATTTGTTACCCTAAAAATGATTAACTATTCTTTGAAAACAAATGTTAAACATTGTAACATTTTATCTTTTTTCTGATAATACCCTACAAACCACGGAAAAATAGTGTGACAAGCTCAAGTCCATAGAAGGCTTATGATGTTCGAATCAACTTGCAACTCCGAGCTGTTACAATTATGTGTAATTTATTACCCTAAAATATGATTAACTATTCTTTGGAAAAATGTTAAACATTGTAACATTTTATCTTTCTTTTTTGGTATCATGGAAACCCATAGATTTAAACCTATGACCCTAAGTCACATGAATCCACCTTAACCATTTGGTAGTCTCTAAGTGGACACTTTGACCTTATCTTGTTCCAAAAGCAAGTTTCTTCCCAAGAGCCCCACACCCCAACCCCATGAGAATGAGAGGTAAATCACGTGACTCAATAATTAAGAAGGTTATGAGGACTTTGTCTAGTGCCCACAAGGAGCCACTCTAAAGAGGGCGAACTCCCACATCGCCGCCATTAGACTCGATCCTTAATCCTTGCTCCAAATCTACTAGCCTACCAACCGAGTTAATCCTGGGCACTTTGCACCCTATCTTTATATATGTTAGGTGTTGCATCCGTAATAACTCACTACTACTAATGACGGATTAGTAGGACTATCACTTGAAACAAGAATTAAGAGACATGAAAGACATACATCAAGTCAACTAAGAGGCTTCAACCATTATATACAATACACATAATATACATGTGAGACTGACCAACAGATCCAAAAGAATTCAATTTGATCCGGTATTCAACTCACAACTTCAAAACATAACTTAGTGTTCTAGTGCAATGAAAAGCATGTGAATACACATACGACGATGTAAACAAGGTTCTAACATATACATATCAACAACAAAAGTATTCGACCGCTCACACACCTCCATCCATCATTCTGCTTAACCCGCACATTTAAAATAAACATGCAGGTCGAGTACAAGAATGCACTCAAGAAACTCATGCCAAAACATTTTATTATATTTAAACTACATCGCCCATCACAAGAAGATACAAGGGTTTTATTTGAAAAGACCTTGACTTACTAAATATTTTCATCATTTCATAAACATTAGTCCGCCGCACATATTTTCTCAGTATGTACGATCCATATCATTTTCCTTAGAACATTTCCATTAACATCGTAGAAGTAGCCTTCTACGTCGCCGTGACCGCCGAGAATTATCCTTTCAAAGACACAATACCATTATCAGATATACGCTAACCCTAGCCAGAAACTTACCTCCCAAGATAGATCCGATTGATTTCATTCATAAGTTGGTAGCGAACCAACAATATTCATAACATCTCATGGATATGATACATACATAAAAACATAAACATTTGGGGTGTAATTTAATAAATCATTTCATCATCATTTCTTGCAAATAAAGCCTTGTAAATAAATCATTTGATAAGCATTTTATCTTTGAGAAGTATAGTAAAGCCCACCGGACCAGATTGTCTTAATTCGATTTCTTTTCTTCTCCAATTTGTCACGTCCGCTGCCCCACCTTTGCGTAAAACTAATTTAGTACGCCGGTCACGTTGAGAACGCCAAAGTTTAATAAACTTTGATAACTTTATAATATAATATTTTGCATCCCTTAACTAAATTAATACGTCATTTCATCGCATATCTTAACTAATAACCTCGCATTTCGATAGAGAAGAATATAATCTACGGCCTCATTTTAACCATTTAGGTTAAACGTCGATCTTATACTAACGCCTTTCGATAAAATGATTTCAATTATGAAATCTTTCTCACAAAAGAGATATTCTTAAAATTTTAATACGCTTTACACGTATTAGTGTATTTATTCAACGATATCACAACATTGATCACATACTAACGATTTCATATCGCTTAAACTTAAGTCAACGTTGACTTTTCTTAACATATTTTTCTAATTATTCACATATTTGATAACCATTTCCATCGATTTCTTATCAAATAACCATAATTCTCGATTTTCACGTTAATCAACAAACATGATCAATATTTTACTACAGGTGATCTAACTTGTACATTACATATTATTTTTCACATCTATCGTCATTTAACATAACGTTACCGTAAACATAGTATACTATGTTTCTAAAATCCCATAAATTTTAATAGTGTAAAATATTTTCTAAGCATAAAATATGTGATTTTTCTTGATAAAAGAATTTAAAACCCTAAATTCTCAAACCTAGCTCTCGCCTCTTACAATTAATTCTCAAACTTTTTCCAAAATTTTATAAAATCACATAATACACTATATTATCATAGATCATTAATACATCATAATATCCAACAATTATAACTCACACATCAATGTATCAACCCTTATACCTCAAAATTCTCACATATGAACATACATTTTTAAAAATCTAATAAATTCACATAGCACTTAATTAAGGCTCTAGATCAATAATATGCTATAATATCACTTAAACATAATTTGTACATTAACATATAAATTTCAAAAAAATTCTGTAATACTAAAAATATTGCATATGATTTCTAAAATTTCTAATAAATCACAACGAAGTTCCTTTACTATTATATATCATTAATCCATAAACAATTAAACACTAAGATTTTCGATCACTACCATTAAAATTATAACATGCTTAGCTTTTAAGTTAAAACAATACATATGATCAACTTAACATACTAAACATAATTAATAAACAACTAACATGATAACATAATTTCATAGTTGTAGCATTTATACATAAGCAAATATATTAAAATCAACGTTGAAAATCGAAAATTTTAACGATATATAAAGCTCGCTCGATTCCTAACCTTTAATCTGTGTCGATTTGTAGGTAAATGTTTTTGTATCAAGGTTTGGGATATTAAAACGAAGAACACCCTTCTTTTTTTTCCTCTCAATGCTCACTTGAATGGTGTTTTGGGAACGAGAATGATGTTTTGATTTTTAAAACCTATCACTTATTACCAAAGCAAAAGAAATAATAACACTTAGTACTAAATTCCTATACCTCTCGGTCCAAACACACACATACAAAGCAAGACAAAATTTATTACTTTGTGACTCATCACTATAGATGTCATCACTAGCCATAGTAAACGATTCACACAATTTTATCGAATGAAACAAAATCCTACTCCTTTCTCACTATGTACGCGGTCACCCTCATTGCACAAAGGAGGAGTTTTAATTTCTTTTGTCTTATACCAATATAAATATTCAAGCATTAACTCATGAAAGCAATTCAACAAAGAGTCCCACAATTTATTCTTTCCTCAAACGTGATCACATTATACACCTGCTACTTCAAGCCTCTTGCACAATCCACTTGATCCTCTATTTAATTTTCTTGTTTTATGCAATAATATCTTACTAAAACATTTACTACTTAGTATAGCCTAAAGATAGCAAAATTCAAATCATCAAGCATAATGTACCAAAGCTCACTGCACTTGTACACTATAAGTGTCAAACATTTTATTTTCTTGCAATTTATAGTTATATAACATAATATAGGTCTTAGATGATAAATTAAATCATAGAAAAATAATTAAAAAGATCCATGTAAACAAAACCCTAATTTTCAAATTAGTGGTTTTCAAAATTGCACATTTTATTCAATAATTATTTCTAATCCTCTAGCATTGTTTTAATGATAAATAATGCCTTATTATATAAAATAATCATAGGAATTTAAATATTATAATTCCTCCATCGTTAGACTTAGTTTTCGATTCGCCTCTAAACGCCGACGTCAAACGCCTCAAAACGTTAATAATCGAACCATCTCAAAGTTCGTAATAAAGTCGAATGACTTTATTAATCCACCTCATTAATAAGGGAATTTAATTCTAAGCTTTGTTACTTAGAAAATTTACGTAATATTAACTATCGATATTCAATCGACGTTAAAATATTATCGCCAAATAATTTATATAAACTATATCCCTTAATTCACAATCATTAGTGAATATGATATAAAATTTATTATATCATAAATAATCAAAATCAATAATCGATAAATTACTAACTCAATTATCGCGAAAACTCTAATTTACTTAATTTTAATTATCGAATTAGTTTTAAAACTTCGTGATATTACAAAGATCACAAATAGATATTTTATCGCTACTTGCACGTTAGGTTGATATTGAGCTTCAACGATCATGGTTCGGATCTTTTGTCCTATAATTTTCATTTCTCATCACATTTTACTATTAGTTTAATTATTCGATAAATTATAATTATATATTGAACTCTAATTAACATATATTATCGAATTTATTATATATTGAAGTCTAATTAACATATATTATTGAAAATAAAGTTTAAGTATTGTATACCCTAATTATGGAATAATGAATCTCAATAATCAAATTATTAACTAAAAATCGAAGTTAAATCTATAAAATGACTATAAATAATTGTTGGACATCGTTCTCATTCATATTTAGGAAAAATGAAAATTAGGAAGAAAAGAACAATTATCTCAACACAAGAATTTAATATGTAAAACTCCAAAACCGGAGGAAACCACGATCCACTTAAGAAAAATTCATTATATGATAAATTTCAACAATCACACAAGATACCTCTCCATCTCGACCCCCTACACTATTACAAGTCTTTGACAAACTCTCACTCTTCTATCAAGATTCTCACAAGAGAAACTAAGAAATGAATTTAACTAGAATTTAATTACAAGAGTATAATATAGTGGTTGGTGCACTTATAACAAAGAACTTTATGCTCCTTATATAACACTAAGGGGCTCCTCACTTTGCTTACAAAATCAATGTGGAACAAAGACACTTTTATTTTAATACTAGAAAATTCCAACAATCTTCACCTTGTTAAAATAAAAGAATACTTTATTGTCTTCACCGACAATTATGATTCTTAACTCAAAGAAACATCATCCTCAAAAAGAGAACAAACCTACTCCACCATACGAGTAGAACACTTAGAATCAACCATTCTAAGAATTTCCTTCGACATATCGAAACTTGTCGACAAAAATTATGGTGCAACTTCTAGCTTTTGGTCATCCTAGAAGTTCTTCACCATCGACATAACTTTCACCACACACCTCGCATCTATGCCAAATCAATGCACTTATGTCCAACTAACATCATCACATCCTCGCTCACGGCAATGGATATGCTAAATCAATGCACTTGCAAGAACATTCTCGCCAAACATACACTAATCAGACTTGTTGCCCTCAAATTCGATCCTCTCAATCTTCATCACCGATACCGTAACTTTGTTCGTATTTTAGTTGAACCCACCGTGTTTTAAAGCTCAGACGCAGCAGATTGTATCAACACATCCTCGACTTGTACCGCCACAAGTTAAAATTGATTATTCTACCAACTTCACCACGCCAAACTTCATCGAACGTGAAGCACTTGACATAAGTTTTTCTACCTCTTAAATGGATAATAACCACAAGAGACACCGCACTTTTCTCAAGAAACCTTTTTCACGTGGAAGCACAACACCGCAACCACGTAGCATACCGTAATATCGTAGACTTAGACCAAGCTCCGATACCACCTGCTGGGACATCGACCCTATTCATACTTAGGAAAGAAACAAAAATTAGGAAGAAAAAGAACAACAATCTCAACACAAGAATTTAACGTAAAAACTCTAAAACCGAGAAAATCACGACCCACATATATACCGGTCCCTCTCGATGTAACGATCCGCTTCCTGATTGACCACGACCCCACTGCATCAACACGAGTCTTTTCAAGGTGCTTTGTCCTCACTCACACACCCCGAGAAACTTCCCGGGATCACTCATCCCATAATTGCTCCAAGCCAAGACTTTAACTTTAGAGTTTTTATGAGACGGACTCTAAAAGAAGATGATTCTTGCTGGTATGAGTAGCACATATCAAATCCTTTGTTTCCTAGAATATGCGCCCATACCTGATATTCTGAAATCCTCTCATTCCGTGTGTTTCGATTCATTCATGTACCCTCCCTTTCAAGCCTTAATTGAGCCGCCTCGTCCATGCCTCGCACCGCGATCACTCCGCATTTTTGCCCGGACGCCACATGCCCACCCGCCTCACTCACACACCTTTAGAAAACTTCAGGGGTCACCATCCCACAATTGCTCAAAGTTAAAGTTCTCCTCGAATATGCAATCTCATACCGCATATTCTCAAATCCTCTCAATGTAATACCCCGAGAAATTAAAACTCGATTAATTAAATTATTTAGCCAAATCGAGATTTGAGTTTAGAGCGCTTTTTAAAAAATTTAAAACGTCGGCGTGTCAAATTTATTTTCGAACGAGAAAATTTAAACGAATACAGTTATAAATCGAGCTTTATATTTTTATATCGATAAATTGTCACATCGCCCACATAATTTCAAATCCCCAAAACTCCTCAACTTTACTTTAAATCACTCAACCTTTTTAACCCTTACCATCAATCTTATCATCAATCCATACTTTACCTTACACACCTATGTCCCTATACACACTAGATATGTACTTTGAGGATCCATACACACAAACCACAAAACACTTAACACTCGCCTCACCCTCATTCACAATCAACCGTGCATACCTAAAGTAAAGATAGCAGAACAAGAACATCTTCAAAGAACAAATACATCTACTCTCTTCCATCCACAATGGGAACAAAAAAGAAGAGAAGACCTTCATCGAGGTTTCTCTCAAACTCAATTTCTTAATCTTTTCGTTTTAATTAGTATACGCTGATTCTTACAAAAGAAAATAAAGAAAAGAGAGAACACATGAAGACCAAGTATAACAAGTCCACACTATCATACAATCAATTCATAGTAAAAATAGATGTATTTTACAAGAAGTCGCTACATTCTTTAGCCATGAGAAAATGTATAATATATGCTTAATTAAAACCAATTTATACATAATTCTAAGTTGCAAGACATTTTAATTCCTTCAGATTTTGAACTAAAATGAATGCAAAGATTATAACTAGAAGAACATTACTTTAATACTAGGTGTTGCTATGTTGGGAATTTTGTTTTGCTTTGTTGCTCGAGTAAGTCGAGAGAGGCAAAGAAGGGCTATGATGGTCACTGTCCGATCGAGACGAGGGAAATTGATGGAAGAGAGGGCAACCACGGTAGCCCGCTGGCGGCTATAGCTTCGAATAGATGTAGACGAGCAGGACGCTGGCTTCCGTCATCGGTCGCTCGTCGAGGAATAGCAGAGAGATGACGATTTACGGTTGTAGCCGCTGAGCAGAGGCGTGGTGGCCGGCACGGTCGGAGAGAGATGGACGATGTTTGCAGCATGCTAGGAAAATCGAACGGGAGAATGGTGGTTTCAATGTTTGTCCAATTTCCGATTTTGTGTGTGTTTACGAAAAAAGAGAGTTTTCAAGCGATGCAAGGCCGGTTCACGAGGGAACCGAGAGAGAATAAAATAATGAGGTACAAAGACATCGACCGACGATGTAGAAGCACGTCAACCACGATGTGATCGACCGGAGAAAAAGCAACAGGGGTGCTGTGCATGTGTACGCGTGTATTCATAGCGAGAAATAGGGATCGAGAGAGCGAGACGCTATGGCGAGGTCGTGGCGTGGCGGTGACTACATAGTTAGCCGATCACGACGGGCCGATCGAAATGGAGGCAGCGGCTGCGTGTTGTGTGTGTGTGTGTGAGAAGAGTCGAGAGAGAGAAGTGTGTGAGTGAAAACGTGACGGCTAAAGTTAGGTTTAATGGTTAGTTTAGTTTATTTTATTTTGTTTGAGCTTTGTTCTTTCAATGGAAATAATTGAATTGGGCTTAGTTTTAGTTTAATACATCATTGAAAATTTATGTGTTCGGCCTTGTGATAATGGGCCAAGTTTGGTCGAATAATAGAACGGGCCATTTAAATTAAAATGATAATGGGTCTGCTTTCTAATTGTCTTCATTTACTAAGACGGGCCTCGAATCAATCGAGACGGACCCTAGATTTAAATTGATAATGGACTCAATTAATTACTTCTATAATCCATTAAATGAAATTAAGGATTTAACAAATTTATATTAATTAAATATGAGGTTTAGTTCTAGTAATTAAATATTAAGATTAATTTAATTAATTAAATGATAATCTAAATACCAATTATTTCGATCGGGTTATTTAAATCCATTAGATTGAATTAATAATTACTAGTCGACTAATTGAAGTCTTATAATTAAATCGAGAGTGAAACCAATTTAAAAATTAAATAAAGTCTAATTTCTAGAAATCAATAACATAATTAATTAATTATGTTATGGATAATTTGAGAATTATTCTTTTAAATCATTTATTTATGTAATGAGACGGACGTTAACAAATTGCTAAAATGCGTGATCGAATTAAATCCTAATTAGTGGAATCTAAGATGAATTAAATTAATTTGATTGATTAATCAAATGTTATCGACTTTAATTTGATCCATTTAATTAAATTTGTAATTATGGATTTACTTAATTAAATTAGAGATTTAATTAAATAATTAATTACATGGTTGTGTCAAGTAGATGCTTGAGAAATATTATTTAAATAACTTTAATTTATAAATGATGGTTAAGAAGACGATCAATTGGAGATGTCGCTTTTAATCGTAGTATAGATATGTGTTTCTCTCGATAGAATATGGGACGCGCGAGGCGAGGAACGCGGTGAGGAAATGATAGTAATGAATGAGGACGGGAACTCAAATTGTTGATACGTGATTAACAAACGAAGAAGATTAGTTATGAATTTAGATTCATAAATCGATGAAACCGATTTAGTAAACATCAATGGAAGTGGAAGAATGCAACGACGGCGTCATGTATCGTCATGGCTAGACCAACCTAATAGAAGATATATAGATTGTTAATCGAGTCGATCGATAATCTAAAATCCTAAAACCAAAAACCTAAGTGCTTAAAAGATATCGAGTTCGTTGAATATTAGCGATGCATCTCGAAGAAGCGAACGATGTACTAAATTATATTTTACGCTGACAAGGTCCAAAAGTGGACATAAATGAAGATGGCAAAGGATCGCTAGTGTACTTCAAGAAGGTCAATTTTGAGATGGGCATTTTATCTACATAAATGTTATTTTTATGAAAATCGCTTATCGCTTATGCTTTATTACTTTTAACTACAAATGTTTAAACGTGATATTGTCTCGCCAAGATATTTATTGTTTTGTATATATTCTTTCGGGTTGGCCAACATGAGATATTACTAATTCGGTCCTATCGTGGATGCCATTGATCGGCAAATGATAATCAAGATGAATTTGAGGAACAAGACGAAGATAAACAGAATACGATAATGATCGCTTATTTCAAAACTCGCCTCTAGTGTAATATGAATACATTTTTAACACTCTTGCAAGTTTGAATAATCGCCGAAAGTCGCAATAGATGAATTAGGATTTGCACATGTTTGAGATGAACATAAAAGAGTTGCTCACGAGGCTTGCTTATCGGGTTGTGCGTAATTTCAATCACAATAGTTTCGAGCTCATTTTAACAAAGAACAGAGAATTCATATCACACGTGAAGATGTTTACCGAGTTTATGACTTTCAAAAGTGGCGCCATATCGTGACAAGATTTGTAAGACACATACTACTCATTTATTTCACGAATGGACGACATTTTTTCTAGTACACATAGACATAGTAGTATCAATCCGTGTTGCATGATGTTTTACTTAGTTGTGAAGATGATGGTGATCGTTTAAGAGGCATTTTATGATTATAGTTCAATCATTGTTCATGGAGAAGTAATCGAAATGGATATTATTGTTCCATATATCCTCAAATGTTTGGAAAAGTTGATCAAATTAAAATTAGAATCGGGATGAGTACGTCATGAGGAGACATACCGGGTTGAAAAGAATGCTTTAGTTTTTGTTGGATAATTATTATTTTGATGGTAATCACTTTTATTTAATGATTGTTTATTCTTTATTATTACTATTTTGTTTAATCGAATTTAATTTTGTTTTCGCATGTGTTTTATGTTGATAAGGTTGGCTATAAAATACAATTTGTACCAAGACATTATCCTATAATAGGAATCGAGTAAAAGGCTTTGAGAAAAAATAAGCTACAGAAATTAAAGTGGTATTTGATGATGGATATCATAATCCACCAATTGAGGCTCTGGTCGATGAAGGTAAAGAAATTATAGATTTAAAGCGAGGCCATTGGAAGTAGTATGCCCAAATATTGAGGTTTTAACAATTGCAAAGAAGATAGCCATACCGACAAAGGTACATGATGAAAATTATCGAGTTAGCTCCAAAAAAATAGCTATTTCTCGCTCGCTTCAACGGACAATAGAAACAATTTTCAAGTCCATATCGTGTTCCACACCGCCGGTTTCACAGCAAAGAGTGGTCAAACACAAGAAATAATGTAAGATGATGATGGTTTTGGAACAACAAAGATGTTCGTAAACCGTGGATGATGTTGATGTTGTTGTTGCATAAAGAGACGTAATACATAAGCAAGCTGAAGATACGCCATCCTTCGCTTTAGATTAACTCAACTATGGAGCACACCACCGGTAATGAAAAATTGTTGGTGATTCTGCATGATGCAAGATGTAATGTTTTACTTGTTACAAATGAAATTCAATTTCTAACATTTGATGTATATTTTTTAAATAACTAAAAAAAAAATTGTCAACAGATGGAGTTTGATGTAAAACATCGTGATGAAGGTGTTATAATGATGCAACACGACAGACAATATTGTTGCAAGTCTTCAAACAGAGGTTAGTATTTTCGAATTTAATAATTAAATCAATTTCATTTTTAAAATATAGAGTATTAATTATCATAACAACCGATATTTACTATACAATATTTAATATATAATGTCAGGTGTTATGTAATGTTGCACATTAATTACCTATATGTAGCTAAAGTGAGAATTTGGGACCGGATTGAAATTCCCGCCCGACCAATCCTGCTGGTCGGGACCCGAGTCCCGAATTTACTTGTTCGACCGGACCGGACCGAGAAATTTTGATTTTCAGAGTCCGAAGTCCCGAGTCCTGTTGAACTCAAGTCCCGATTTTAAATATATCTAATTTAATTTCGGACTTTCGGACATTTTCTGCAATTTCGGACTCGGGACGCCTGACTTGGACATTTTCTGCACTGTGATATTTTCGGTAATTTTGACTCGGTAATTTCGGACATTTTCTGCACTCGTGACTTCGACTTTCGACATTTTTGAAAATTTCAATTCGGACCGGACCGACTAAAATGTAAATTTTCTGACCTGCATTCCCAAGTCCCGATCGGACCGGACCCAAAATTGCAAAATTTGGATTCGGACTGGATCTGCACTCCGTCCCGACCCGATTCTCACCCCTATATGTAGCACATAAACTAAAATAATGTTGCACAATATCTATGTATGTTCATCAAAATTTTATCGCTTTTAATCAAGTTATGAATTCATATAAGATGATATCAATACATTTATTATTCCATACGAACAGCTTTAGACAACACGTATGATTGATACAAATTTAATCCTCGTGGCAATATCACAACAATAGTTGAACCACATGTTGTTATTTTCAAGGTTGTTGTTTTAAATACAATAACATTATGTGGTATATTTATTTTTTAACGCCATCCGACTATATGAACTGCTTTACCTAAATATTTGTTGTATTATATATATTACTTAACACTATTTTTAACATATTACATTGCTACAATTATTTATTACAACAGATTGATTCATGAAAGATAAGGATCTCGGAGCAGACTACCATTGAACCAACGCTGAGGAATGTATGCACCCAATCGTAGTTGAAAAAGAAGGCGGTAGTTCGATACAAAAGAAAAAGAAAATTAGATTCGATCGATTGTACTAAGCTTAAACAAGAAGTCTATGAATGATATCGATGTTGTGTAATTATATTTTGTTGCAATGACGAGAACAAGAAATATATTTATCTTCCGTTGTAATATTATTATATCTTTTGAATCAATATCAGTATTGTTTATTCTGCTTGTTATCAAGTATCTTATCAGATTTAAATCACTGAAGATTTCACATACAAATGACGCTAAAAGAACAAAAAAGCCAAGAAGTAAGAGTGTATCAAATAAGCTTATTGTTTTAAAATCTCCATTTTTGGTAAGAAAGATCACAGATGCAAGAGTCTCGTGAAAAAGAATTAAAGTGTAGATTTATGCTCGCAACTCTCACACATAATGAGTACGATCAATTCAACTTTTTCACCTTTTAACATTTTTAATGATAAACGATTAGATTTTTTGTTAACATCGGAAGAAATTTTGTTTGCACATGGAGACATAGAACTAACAAGAAATCATATGGCTACATTGTGCATGGATAGCATTATAGAGTTGGTTTAGTAGACGCACGGTGTGTAATGCTCAACAATATGGAAAGTGTCATGGTGATGGCTCACCAAGAAGATTTTTGCAAGTACTTTTGTTGGGTAAGTTTTCTTAACATTTTATATTCAAAATTTTATATTGCATACACTTATTAATATGTAGCATCCGTATGTAATATAAGTTGTTATGCTTAATTCGCCTAAATAACTTCGTAGCAAATTAGAATAAAATGTAGCACAAATGCAAAAAATGTAGCAAATATTTAATAACATACGTGTTTCACATTAATCTTCATATATAACTCTATTTATAACATATCTTAAACTTAATGATGCATTAAATAAATCATCATATTTTCTATATTTGTAGCACATAAAAATATATGTAAACATAGTTGAAAAGTATTGCACATGTGAAAAAATTGTATCATATATGGAAAAATTATACCATGTTAATCAGAAACATAACATATAGCACTATGGATGTGTTTGTTCGCTAAAAATTACTTTTATTACTAAATATATGATTTTGTTTGATACATAGACGGACGACCGGTGGCAAGAGATCTTTCTCACGATGTTAGAAGGGATATATTTTTTGAGAATATTACACCGAAATGAGAGCAACCAACACATCAAATTAAAGGAAATTAACATCGTAAGTTATGTTTAATAAATAAATTTTTATGTATCTATTTAAATAATATGAATATAATGCTATATTTTTTTATTTGTAGTTTTTCTTTTCTATATATATAGGCAAGAAATACTTTGCTTGCATTGATGTCAAGAGTGGGAAAAATTTGTGATTGATAGTATGAATGATGTCATAAGTGAATGTCGATCGAAAAATATGACGATTTACTTACTAATTTGGTATGGTGTACGTTATATTTTATTATATTTATTCATAAAAATACATTAAAATCATATGTTTCATACTTATTAACATTATACTTTTAATTTTTGTAGCGTGAAATATTGTCCTAATACCGAAAGTTACAGAGAATGCTCAAAAGCTAAAATTGTTGAATGATGTAACTTTGAAATTCCAACAATAAGATGGGGAAACAAGAGAAATTCAGGCATGGTGTAATATATTTGATGCGACATCTTGAGACATTCATGGGTGATGTTTCTAGAAAATAGTGATCGAATTACGATTTAATCCTTACAAACAACTCACGACTACGCGGTTCGACATCGTGTGTAAATGATTAGTTGGGAGCAAAATATCATGAAGGATACAAAATGGTTGTGTAGAAATTTTTACCGTGAAGTGATTTCAACACGTATATGAAAGTAGAAACAATGTTATTTCGTTGATTGGTTTTTTTTTATCGACATTGAAAACATGGTATTAGACTTGGTTGTTTGGTTGATTTGTTTTTTTTTATGTATGACATTGAAAAGTGCTATCGACTTGATTGGGGAATCGAAATTTAAAATGAAAATAATGTGTTTAAACATTAGACCGATATGTTGAAAGATTTTTATGATATATGCTATGGTTCTAAGGTTTATAATTTATGTATTAAACTATTCATTCAATGTTGAGCCTTATAAATCGTGATTTTTATGTAGTAACATATCGATCGCATTGTGTATTAAACGTCAGATTATACAACAATATTGTTCTAATTATTAACTAATATAATGTATGATACAAGCTTAAACAACCATCAAATTTATGTGTTGCACTTTAACAATATTATAGAACTTGTGTCCCAAAACGATGCACACATGGTATATATTAATTCAAAAATAAGATCCGTAATACAAGAGTTTAGCATAACTTTAAATATGTGGTATATACGACGATATATATATATATATATATATATATATATATATATATTATTAGCATCAATTATACCATTCTTTTATTACCATTTTCAATGTGGAATAAAACACCAATATTAGAAGATTGGCTTTATCTTACAAACACATAGCTCATCGAACAAGCTCATTGTTGCTTCAATCTCAAGTTGCCTACTTAGCTTGTAATTGACACAAAAATAAAATAAAATGAAGACTAAAGCTAAAATCATTCAATGTTGAGCCTTATAAATCGTGATTTTTTATGTAGTAACATGTCGATCGATTGTGTATTAAACTTTCAACATTATACAACAATATTGTCTCAATTATTAACTAATATAATGTATGATACACAAGTTTAAACAACCATCAAAATATGTGTTGCACACAACATGTGTCCCAATATGATGCACACATGGTATATATGAATTGAAAAATAAGATCTCAGAATACAAGAGTGTAGCATATCCTTAAATATGTGGTATATACGATTTATAAATATTATATAGATTGTTAGCATCAATTTTACCATTATCACAGAATTTACCTTATTGTTTCATTCCAAATATGTAGTATATTTAATAACTTATACCGCATCATTTATGAAGATAAACCCTTAACATTTTTCTTATGTTTGTATGACATACAACCAACACATTGTAGCACAAAAACAAAAATACAAAACATCAACGTTTCAAAGAATGTATCAATTAATGAAAATATACAAAACATAACAAAATGGGATAACATAATTCTAATCAGAAAATTTATCAATTAATCGATATATAGCACAACAAAACAAATCTAAACCTTGTTGTTCTCGTGGTAATTCCTAGAATCGTGATTCGTTAAAGTATTACATTTGATAATTCTCTCAGTTTGCTTGCAGTTTCTATAGCCTTCTCCCTATTAGATTTTTTCCTGCTGGCACCGCATTTAGTACTCACTATAGGAGGCGAAGTAATCTAACCGCTGTTGGTTTAGTGAACCATAATACTTTAAACATAGCATCTTTGTCTTTTCAAGACCATCATGATGCACACCACCAAAACTTCGCAGATGCTTTTTAAATATAACCAAAGGCTCGCTTATGGTCGAACACCTCAACCAATCCGATGCATTTACAAGTTCAAAGAACAACTCGTTATTCTCGCTACCATCTAAATAACGATCGTTGTTACGCTCCCTAATAACATCAAAATATGCGATTTTGTCCACCTATTGCAAATATACTTTTCTCGATTTCTTTCATATTCATGTTCAACATCATCAAATAAATATGACCGCACAACAAGTCATTGCGTGTGTAATATTTGCATGAACATGATATCGAGTCCTCCAAACAATACGAACAACTTCAAATTTGCATCCACCATTATCAACAATCAATAACTTGTCAAATCAGATTGGTCAATCATAAACAATATACGACACTCATGAATGGCAACTTCAATCTCATCTCGAACCTTCAAGAATATATTGCATGACGATATATGAGGCCGCATGACGCTCTATAGGAAAATACATCTTAAGATCGTATACTGCTTAATCTTTATAGTGAATTGATCATGTGTATTATGCTGAGCATCTAGAGCACTTCCAAATGAATATAGAATTCACCAAGTCCGAGTTTGCATTGAGATACCGCCGAAGAAACTGTTGCTCTCAGAAGAGATGTGGTTTTAAATAAACCACTCATTTCACAATCTCGAAAATATGCTGGAATCCAAAATGAACGCAACGAAACATATTAACAAACCACTTATGAGAAGACAATCCATAATCATTAATAAATTCATTCCATAGTTGATCAAATGTAGTTTGTTCATTGATCTCTCACCAAACAATATTGTTAAATCTTTGTTAGAAATCGATCATCATTCAATGATGATGGAACTCTCTAGCAACTTTTAGATAATATGCTACATACAAAATCTATGTTTAGTGTTCGAAGAACTATCGCAACAACCTTCTTCAATGTGGTCCTCGTCCGTAATCAACATTTTTTGAGAAAATTCATACACTCAAATTTTGTAAGCAACCATGAATATGATTCAAAGTCTTCCTCGCCATAAGCCAACTCCAAAATCACACACTTACCGTGATTATCTTTACATGTGAACGGCGAAATATCATTTTATACCGTTATATGAACAAATTATGGTAATTAATTGTTGTTCCTTTGTACATTAAATGGTGTATAAAAATATTGCATATATGAGTAAATTCATAGAACACTCTTTAAATAATTGTTGAATGTAATAATTTGAAGAGATATTTGCAAAGCTTATAACACATACTTAAAAAACTCAGATCAACAAAAACCATCATTCTCATATAATCGATGCATAAAAAACAATCAAAGGCATCAAAACATTAATCATTGTCATTAAAAACATAGCATGACGTTTCAAATTTTAGGAAAACATTGTACAATATGTTGCACAAAACACTACTCTGGAATCAAAAACAAAGCATGTCCTTCCAAAAATGATTGGCCATATAATGTGTCAATTAAAAATTGAAACGAACATACATATTAGTCTAATAAGTGGCATCAAATGACACGGCTTCACCAAAAATATGATAATTTACAACAGATGATAGTCTCGCCCAAAAAGGTTCTTAACTTGATTCCATTCATCATGTTGATACTCAAACTTAAATCCACTACAAAATTCACGCTTATGCTCCAACTTCAAGAAAATCTCTTATGCTCCATCCGAAACCATTGGATGATTGTGCCCTCTACAAACATTGATACAACATAACCTACCCCAAAGATTCAAACGGAATGCAACATGCACCCTACATCCCGACCTTGTCGACATCCTCCGTGTTTTGTAATAATAGATTGTGATTTGCTTCGAGAATTGGAAACTATTTTTAACACCCTCTTTATTACAAACAATATAACGCCAAACTATTGTATCATCATCGTGACTGACTAAAGTTGTCACATGCTCCAAACCCGCATGAAACACCATACTCACGATAAAACTTTTCACCCTCCTTTAAGGTATTAAAACATTTCCCATGAACGGTTTCATCTCAATAGACAATTGAGTAAATAAGGTCATTGGAATTTTCTTGCATACATCTCAAACCTCAATGAAAAATCAAAGGAAATAAGTTTAAAGCAAATGTAATATGTTGAAATGAAACATATATACATTAAAAGTGCAATAAAATTAAAGTGAAACAAAGATACATTACAAGATAAAAATAATTTACCATAATGTTCCATGAAGAAGAAAACAACGAAAATTATGAAAATATAAGAGATTGAATGAGATATTAATTATCATGCAAAGGTATATTTTGTCGTGAGGCAATAAAAATCTATCAAATCTAAACATATCCATAAAAGAAAATATGGAATCCCACAAAAATAGGGATAATTAGCGTGCATTGTGTTTATTCTTTCTAGTGTAAATACAAACGCACTAAGCACACAAAAATTATGCCCTTTCATTAAATTATGTACGGCAATAAGATATACGACGTGCTATAGTGTTATACAGCAATGCAATATAGAGTAATACAGTAAACACGAAAACAAAACTAAAAAATACATAAAGCTGAATACAACAACTTAAAAAAATATAAACTAATCATTGCTAATAAATTAAGAACGAAATCACCGAATACAAAACAAAAGTCAACAACAAACAAAAATTTCCCAATACAGAGAAAATAACTACGCACATTAAAGAAAATGCCAAGTTACAAATATTTTGCAAAGGTAATATGGTTTAAATGCAACATATATACATTAATAGTGCACAAAAATTAAATAAACAAAATATACATTAGAAGATAAAATAAATTACACTAGTGTTCCATGAAGCGTAAAAACAATGAAAAAAGCTACCAGATCGATTAAAACAAAGAACTTCAAGAAATATAAACTAAGCATTGTTAATAAATTAATAACAAAACCCAATACAAAACAAAAGGGAAAAAACAAAATATTAATAAATATAAAGAAAATAACGACGATATTAAAGAAAATAACAAGTTACAAATTTATTGCAAAGGTAATATGTGTGAATGCAACAAATATAATTGAAACCTTAGATGACAAATTTCTTCCTACTTTTGAGAAAGCCTCAGAAGCAATTTCTTTTTCGATAGCTATATGATTATTCTGCTAGCAGCTTGTATCAATTTATATCATAAATCTTGGATAAGCAATTGTAAAGATCTTTGAGATCTAAGCTCGCTTTGTTGATCGAAACATTTTTCTAGCTTTTGATAAGCATGATATGTCGCATTGTAGTATTTACTTGAAATGCAAGATACCACCCAGAAGAAGAAGAAATCTTTACTCGAAAGAAAGAATAAGAAAGTACAATTCTTTTCAAGATTTACCTGCATTTTCTCCCCTTAAACAAATCGTAGAATGACAGATTTTGTACGCCGATCCTCCATCCTTAATGAGGTCAGATCACCCGATCGATGTAAAATGAGTTCGCCCATCGATCGAATTCTCAAGTTTGTGGAATGTTTTGATCGAAAATATCTCCTATGTATACCGCTTCAGCTTAAAAGAACTCGATGTTCGACAGAGATTATGTCGAAAGTTCTTTCTTCCCGCAATTAGAGAATTTTACGGGGAGCAATCCAAGGAAGAATTGTAACGAAAACATATACCCGGAATTTCGCAATGTAAAGAGATTTAGTTACTAACATGAAGCAAAGAAAGCAAGTTGTTGCAAAATATGATCGTGAATTCGCAGATCAATCGCTATGTTATTTATAAGTTGAAAGATGAGAAGACATATGTGTTAGTTACCCAAATCAAGCGTGAGTGATAATCGATCGACTCATGAAGTACGCTTATGTTATTATGATCTCTATCATGTATGGAGTCGATGTTAGCTCAAGGTACGCCGAAAGATAGACGCTTGTGTGGAATGTCGCTCAATCACTTCAAACAAAGACTCCAAGTTACATCTCGCTTTGACGAAGTTTTCAACAAGAGATGAATACAAGATCGAATTTCAGTACAACTTCTCATCCGTAATAGATGGTCAATTAAAACGGACCATTCAGACGTTAGAAGATAAGATCAGAACAATGATTTATATGATGCCTTATGAAGCCATCTATGGCAAAAATGTAGATCAGATCGCCACTCTCCAAGGATGCGGTTGGAGAAAGAAAAGTGCTTGAACCATAAATGATTAAAGAAATGGTCATAATCGCACGACAAGTAAAGAAAAGAATCCAAGAAGTTATCGAGACGATCGAACGAATTAAGATATGTGTTTAATCTAAAACACATTATATATCAAGGGAACAAATGTTCTTGAACAAGATCTAAGTTACTAAAAGAAGTCGAATACATCTTAGATCAACATGGAAGCATGATGATTTAGAAGGTTACATGGAAGCTAAAGATCGATGATAAAGAAGACTCATCAAAGGTACTAAATTTCGAGGATGAAATTTTGTAGGGGTGAGAATGTAACACCGTATTTCAGAAAGTAGATTAGCTCCGATTAAGAGCTTTATAAGAAGGGTATTGCATCCTTAAGAAAGAGTTGGTTGTTAGAAGCTTCTACGCTAGTTCTCAAGCTGAGAAGATAGATTTGAGGCGATTTGAGATAGAATCGAGATAAGATTCTTAGATCTTATTTAGAATAAGAAGACCAGATTTCAAACACTACAAGAAAGTCGATTTTCATGACACGAAAAATGTGTCGCTAACATTTGTTTTAGTGTTGTAAAAGCTAACTTGTATATTTTGTGCATCACTTTAGATTATGTAGCAAAAGGTCAGGTCGCATTTTTCGACACTTTGTTTTCAATCGTGTCGCATCATATACGCTACACTTTGTGCATCGTTAAATTAATTGTCGATAATATTCATGACATATTATGTCACGCCCACTCCTGATAACCCGGTTCAGAGGGTGACTAATACTAGAATAGTATTATAGACAAATCGACCAAGATAAGTGGTCACATCGTTATAAACAAGCATGCATAATACGGCATAAGATATTATCCCAATAATTAAAAGGTTTAGCCATCGCACCCAAAGATTAAACCGTGATCTGATGAACCTCAATAGTACGACAGTAGACATCATGTTTAAGAGTTTAGAGTTTAGCAGCGGAAAGTGTGTGAATACATATGTGACGATATGTATTCAAGGCAAAACCAAATCCTAAATAAACAACAAGGACACCGACCTCAACACACCTCCATCATCACCATCAGAGCTCAACCCGCACATTTAAAACAAACATGCGTGGCTAAGTACAAGAAATTGCACTCTGACTCATGCCGAAAACATTTGATAGTATTTAAATTACCGCCAATATCGAGTAAGTCACAGTGGTTTTAGTTAAATGCTCAGGCTTACCAAATCATTTTCGCTTGTAAACATAGCTCGCCGAGCATTTTCTGTGTGTATGGTCCATATCTCATAGTCACAATACATAATAATAATAAATAATAAACGCCGAGAGGCCTCCCATCTACGACGCCGCGACCGCCGTAATCCCGCACAACACACAAATACCTCAAGCATATTTTAACACAACAGATAGTTCCAACCTTCACGCCAATCCTAGCTGTGCATTTATCATCCCACAGACCCGACATTAGAAAGGTCATGCTACCACAACAATTGATGTAATAGTTCCAACTATCTCCACACCTACCCGGCATAACAGATAGATCCATACACAAAACGAAATATTTTGGTGTAATGCAAGAAACATTCGATAACTGTAGAATAAGTATCAGAATAAACTCATTTGGTATAACAAGAAAGTCACATTTTAGTGGGTAAGAAAGGAGCCCACCGACTATGGTTCGCTGAAAAGTCCCAGTTCGCTCGCTCGTCAAAATCCCGTCAACGCGTCAAGGCCCACCTTTACGAAAAAAGCAGGCTTTAGTACGCCGCCAAGTCTCTCGAGACTTTCAAAAGCTAAGATAAACTCGATATGCTTTCAAACACGTTATTTAATCGAATTGTTCTCGCCTCGAGATACGCTCAACTATTTCGCTTAACACCTCCCGCTTAAACGCTTTAACGATGAGCATCGCCGATATAAGGATTTCATTTGTGAAACTTTCTGCTAATGAGGTATTATACCGCTAGCACATCTTACGCATCATGGCGATTTATCGAACGATAATCGCACGCTTGACTTTAAAAGTCAACGGTCAACACTACCAACAAAGTCAACGATTTTGACTTTCAAATAGTAATTTCACTATTTCGCTTTATAAATCGAATTTGATCGATTTGAAAACGAAAGTTCTAACTCGATTTATCACGTAAATCAAGGACCTATAAATAATTTCGCATTTTATTAAACCTTTAATAATTAGAAAAGCAGATTTTCGATTTTAAAACGTTAACAACCTAACGTTTGTCTTAAACATAGTAAACTATGTTTATAAAATTTTATAATTCAATATGTCCAGAATTTAAATAGACATATATTTCATTAATAAACTCGAATTAAAAAGGATTTTAAACCTTTTAATTATCGAAATTTTCGATAATCGCTTAAAAATACTAAATGACTTTTGAAAAATTTTCTAAATTAATATAGTGTATTATTATACACTATGGTCCAGAATATGAATTTATAAGATCCATATGATATTGTTTGTCATTTATTAGTATATTTACATATATATTCATTTCGGTAATTCCATATAATATGGAATAATTATCCAAAATTTCCAAAATTAATATACACATAGTATAATATCCCAACATCAATATATATCATTAATATAACCTATAGTTCATCATAAGCATTCATTCCACAATATATAATAATATTCACTGTAATTTTATTTAATTACCCAATAATTATCAAACAATTTCTAAAATTTTAATTAAATCACAACATGATTAAACATTATATTATAACATTGTAACATCATAATATCAACCAAACTAATTTAAATCGTCACCATATGAGCTTGTAGGCTCTCGCTTTTTCGATTTTAATTAGTATTTGATTTCCAAAAATTCTAACAATTATATACTATGCTTATATACTATAGTATAGTAATATAACATCATAACAATCATCAAAACCAATTAAATCATCACCTTATTGAGCACATAGCTCACGGTTTTTTGATAATATTGGTATTTGATTTTTCAAAATTCTAATTTTATATACTATGTTTATATACTATAGTATAACAATAATACATCATAACATTAATCAAAACCAATTAAATCATCACCTAAGAGCATCAAGCTCACGGCTTCTTTGATTTAAATATGGTTTTGATTTCCAAAATTTAATAAAATCATATATTACATAAATAATATACTAAAGTATTAATACACCATTGCATGTTCAAAAATAAAATCATACACCAACCTATAAAATTATAATGCTCTCGCCTTTTTAAAAAAATAGCATATGTTTTCCAAAATTTAAATAAATCGATAACATATAAACAATACATTCAAGCATTAATATGTCATCACAAGCTTAAAATAAAAATTATACACCATGGTACACATTTATGAAGCTCACTAGTAATCTTAAAAACACCTGTGGTTTTTCAACAATTTTTCAAATCATACATATGAGTTATAAACATGATAATAAACAATAATCCATCACTAAAATGCTCAAGAAGAATCGGTCATCATCATTTTATTTTATAAAGTTTTCAAAAATTTTGTTAAACATATCCTATGGTTCAAAGTTGTATATACATGCTAGATCCATTCAAAATCTTATACACAACAACATATGATTATCTAAGCATACATTCTCATATATTTGAAAATAAAATCATCAAGAACCATTATTCATCCATAGTTCATACATAAGGACAATAAAATCACATACATATACATATACTATTCGAAACACACATATATATATATATATATATATATATGTCACGATTATTTGCTCGAACAAATGAAAGAAATCGGTACTATGGTCCATAAATACCTTAGAATGGTATTGGTTCACAAGAATATTGTAGGTATCAAAGTTGGAAAGGAGAATGAAGAAGAAATGGAAGGAAGGAGACGGGCCTCGAAAACGGAGAGGAGGGGTCTTGTCAGAGATTTTGGAGAGACTGAGATGATGTGAGTGTTTGAAATGGGTATAAGAGGTATAATGGGAAGGAGGTTGGAAGAGTCCCCTATTAACCCATCTCTCTCTCTCGATCACACTCACACACACTTCACCAATAGAAATGGTTGCAGCATTTTAGGAGTGCTTAGTGATGATTAGGCTAGGCTAGAAAGGTGTTCATGCATCATGGAAAAAGTGCACATCATGCCTTGTTTAATCCATTACGGCCGACGGTTTTAGCTCCAAATAGGTAGGATTTAATTTATTTCACTCCTTAATACATTATATAAATAATACATGATCATAGATATATAATACAAGCCATTAAAAATAATTAGAACATTATATAGTACATATTCGAAATTACCGTATAAATGGGCATAAATTATAAATCTCACCATTAAATAATGCACAAGGTATTTTTGTTCCAAATACATTCTTATATATCATAATATATGATTTAGATAATAATTAAAAGCATAGGATAAAATAATAGCATCAATTACGCATATGAAACCCTAATTTTAAGAATTAGGTTTCGAAATTATAAAAGCATGCTATCGAAGTTTTAATGATCCAAAACTGATTTCATAGCTTAATAATACTCATATATATCATAACATATAGTTTAGATACCATATGATAATTTAATGGTATCATTTCATGAAAACCATAGTTTATAAACTTAGGTTTTCAAAATTTAATACAAAATATCGAATTTAATAATCTAAAATTGATTTTAATAATTAATAATACCGAATTGTATAAAATAATAATATGAAATTAATTATTATAATTTCGAGCATTAAACTCCTTTACAAAACGTCGCTAGACGCCGACGCTCAAAACGCCTCAAACGCTCAAAATCGACTCATCTCAAATGGTCGAGTAAGCTCGCACTTACTTTATAGATATATTCCTTTAACAAGGAATTAAGATGGAAATTAATTCCAAGCTTTACGTACCGTAGATTTACATAAAAGTCGACGCTCGACACGCTGCTCGACGTTAAAATAATACCGTCGTATCATTTCATAAATTTCATTTCGTAATTCACAATCCTTAGTGAATTATAAAAGAATTGCTATAGCGATATCGATCGAAATCACAATATTCGATGTCGCAAAATTATATACCAAGAAAACCCTAATTACGGTTTAGAATATCGTAATCGTGACGCTCGCTTTTCGAATATTACATTCCACCCTCACGAAAAATTTCGTCCCAAATTTGTATACCTTAGAAAATAGATCGGGTATCGCCCTTTATCACTTCTTCGAGTTCCCACGCGGCTTCTTCGTCCGCGGTGTCTCCACAAGACTGACCAACGAATCGACTCGCTCCGTAGTCGCTGGACTTTATAGTCAAGCGATCGCCATCGTTCCTCTTCGTAGCTGCGTCGGGCTTGAGAATCACGCCGCCTTGGCGGATCACGTGCTTAGGATGTTGAACGATTTTCGCAATTGCGACACGTGAAAACATTATGCACATTCCCAGTTCGCACAAGAGCCAACCTATAAGCCATCGGACCTATCCTTTCTAGATCTCATATGGTCCTATAAAGCGGGTCTCATTTCCCTTTAGTCCGAATCGACGATCCTTTGATGAGAGACCTTAAGAAACACTTTGTCTCCATCTTCAAATCGAGTTCGATCTACGCAGATCGGCGTAAGATTTTCGCCATCTCGAGCCTCTTTGATTCTCATCCTAATTTGCCTGACGATCTCGATCATCTCGCTCAACGCATCGTGCCCTACGACCTTTCTCTCACCGACTTCATCCCAACAGAGCGGTGATCTACACTTTTCGCCATACAAGGCTTCGTGAGACGGGCCATGCCGATCGCCGCTGGTAGCGAGGCAAACTCAATCGAGGTAAAATATCTTCCCATTTTGCACCTTGGTCCAATATTATCGTTCTAAGCATATCCTCTAACGCTTGATCGTTTTTCTCGATCGCCCATCCGCTTAGGACGAAATGCCATCAAATCGAAGTTTAGTACCCACCTTCTCTCGCAGCTAACCCGTAACCTCGATGTGAATTTGGAGTCTCGATCGAGGTAATAGATTTCGCACCCATGTAATCGATAATTTCCTTAACGCATACCGCCAACTTATCGATCCATGTTGCTTGAATAGGTAGAAAGTGAGCACTTTCGTAAGTCTATCCACAATTACCCATACGGTCGTGTTTCTTTTCGATTTGGGTAAGCTTGTAACGAAATCCATCGTTATATCGCCTCATTTCCACTCGTGGATTTCCAATGGTTGCAACTTTCCGTAAGGTCGATGATGTAACGCTTCACTGCTGGCAAACAAGACAGCTGCTCACGAAAGATGCTACGCCTCGCTTCATGCCTTCCCACCAAAATTTTTCCTTCGTGTCTGGTACATTTTAGTATCGCTTAGCGGGCGGTGTAGGTGTATCGTGAGCCTCACTCAGATTTCATTTAAGCTCGCCGCCGTGGACGATACCCTACCTTCAAACAATAAGGCGTTGTTCGCGCCTGAAGTTCTTAAATCCTCCGCACCTTATCCTTCATTCGATCTTTTCTAACTTTTCTCCATCCTTCGTCTCTCGACAATTCTTTTTCTTAGATCGATGTCGCTGTGAGTGTAGCGATACACCATAATTGTCTTGGTGGTTCAACCAGCTCAATCTTCATTCTTCCAAACTCTTCAACGAAGTTTTTCCTCATGTACAAAGAGACATCCTAACTGTACGGTTTCACGACTCAAGGCGCCACCACTACATTCGCTTTGCCCGGTGATAGTTAATACCACGTCGTAATCTTCACTAATTCAAGCCATCTTCTTTGTCTCATATTCGATCTCTTTGTTCAAGAAATACTTCAAACTTTATGATCCGTGAATATTCACATCTCACACCATAGAGACGGTGTTCCAAATTTTCAAAGGCAATTAACCACACCGCTAATTCCAAATCGGGTCAGTAGTTCAGTTCCTGGGTCCGAGTTGTCGGATGCATAAGCTATCACTTTTCCTTCGCATCAAGACACGCCCTACCCGCCTTAGATGTGCTCAGATAGACCACATACCCCTTATCCGCTCGGGACCGCTAGAACCGTGCACCGTCAATTTTTCCTCGAGTATTTGAAACTCGCCTCGCACTCATCATCCAATCAACTCGATTCCTTTCCCGAGTAGTCGGGTTATCGCCTTGCAATTTTGGAGAATCCTTCGATGAATCTCCTATAGTAACCAGCTAATCCTAGGAAACTTCTAATCTCGGCCGAGTCTGGGTGATTTCCATTCTCGCACGGCCTCTACTTTAGTCGATCTACTTTATACCTTCAACAGACACGATGTGTCCAAGGAACATAACTTCCTTCACCAAAACTCACATTTGCTAAACTTAGCAAAGAGTCTTTCGCCTCGTGGTTTGCAAAACCGTCAGATGTTCCCTATGATCCTCTTCATTCTTTGAGTAAATAAGGATATCATCTATGAAGACCAAAACAAATTTATCCGTAAATGGATGAAATACTGCTCACGAGGTCCATGAATACGGCCGGTGCATTGTTAATCCGAATGGCATAACTATGAACTCATAGTGGCCATATCTCGTTCTAATGCGCCTTAGGTACATCCTCGCATCAGATTTTCACCGATGGTATCTCGACTTAAGATCAATTTTAGAGAATACACCGCCATCGCAATTGATCAAACAGTCATCAATTCGGTAAAGGGTATTTGTTCTTTAGTGTCATCTTATTTAGCTCTCTATAATCGATGCACATCCTCAAAGAACCATCCTTCTTCTTAACAAACAAAACAAAGCCCCCCTGCTGAAACACTGCCTAATGAATCCTAGATCCAAAAGCTCGATTCGATTTTCAGCTCTTCTAGTTCCTTTAGCCATCCTATAGGGCGCCCGACATCGGGCTGATTCGGCCCAAGTCGATGGTAAACTCTAGTTGTTCATCGTGAGGTAGTCCCTGTAGATTTTGGAAATACGTCCAAAATTCTCGACAACCCAATGTCTTCTACCCGCTCGAAGTTTATCCTCTTGTTCAAATAAACAAGGAATGCATGGCATCCCTTCCGTTCATCATCCTCCTAGCTTGTGTAGTGTCGACACTATCGAATCCTTCTCCCATGCCGATCCCGTGAAATGCGTAGTTTGTCTGTGAAAGTGAAACGAAATTTTCCTTTCCTTACAGAGAATCGTGGAATGATTCTTAGCTAACCAGTCCATTCCTAAGATTATGTCTACATCATCCATGGGTATTATGTTTAGATCGCTAGCCGTAACCTTAAGTGATCCTAATGTCAACTCTAGTTCGAGCAAAGTGTGTAACGGTCATAATCCCTCCTATAGGCGATGAGATTCTCATATCCTCGGTTTCGACTTTTCGCACCTAAGGCCCAAAGATTTCACGCATGATTTTGCAATAAAAGAACGCGAAGCACCCGTGATCGAACAAGATTATAACAGTAGGTTGAGGAGAACTCCCATACCGCCAAGTTTCTGGTTCTGCTCGCTCGCCCCCATGCAGGCGTAGTTTCGCTCGAGCCTACCGAGGCCGACGGTGCTGGTCCTCGGTTGATTCGGCGCCGCCGCTCGCTCGTTGTTGCCGCCGCCGGCGCTGGCACGGTGGTCGACGCCCGCTGTTGCGGTGGTTGCCGCCATCGCGTTGCGGGATTTGTTGCCGCGTCCGCCATTGTTGCGGCCGCTGGAGTTGTTGTCGAGGCCGGGTTGTTGCCACCGGAGTTGCCGGGTCAATGAAATCACCGCGCGGACGGGTTGAAGTCAGATAGCCCTTAACGGCCGAGCATCGCCCGCTGGTTCGGCTTACATCCGACCGCGATATCGGGCAATTGTTGGCGTAATGCCCGCTTGCCCCGCACTTGTAACAGCCACCACGCTTGCCGCACACACCCTTGTGTGCTCTATGGCATCGAGGGCATTGAGGTGTCCTCAACTGCTCCTCGTGGTCCCTTGCCGTGGAGCATATGTCGCTTCTTCCGCCTTTGTCCTTGTGGCGCCATGCTTCCTTACCACGGCGCCAGACTGCTGCCTCATAGCTCCCGCGGTTGTTATTCCCGCTATTGGGTTCCCATTTCCTTTCCTCTATCCAACAAGATTGTGTGTCTCGAGACGACACCGACTTATTCTCGGTCATAGTCACTCAATGTCTAAAGCTCATGCGAGAG
The DNA here is from genome assembly GCA_036937905.1 of Salvia rosmarinus. NCBI lineage: Eukaryota > Viridiplantae > Streptophyta > Magnoliopsida > Lamiales > Lamiaceae > Salvia > Salvia rosmarinus. Next base: position 85,567 of record JAODLM010000283.1, read on the forward strand.
CTTCTGGCTCAGATAGGTCTCCATGACCGCAAGAGACATGCGATCTCCATTCTTAGCCCCGACCAACTTTTCCGACATTTTCAAGCTCTGTCCACCGCCTGTGCATATCTCGACATCTCGCAGAAAGTGCGATCATAGTCGGTCACACTATTCTTTTTGTTTTAGGTGAAAATTCGCCCTTCTTCCTCTTATAGCTTTTAGGATGTACTTGTACAGCCCTTCAAGTCCTCCCACGAGAATTCCTCGTCGTCGGTCCGTGAAAGTCTCTTTCCGCCTCCCACCGTAAGTCACCGGTCCAATCACCGAATGTAACACACCACGCCTTTTCCCCGTCGCGCATCTTAAAGGTAAAACCGCTCAATGGCCCTAACCCATTGTTCGGCTTCTTCCGGTTACCTTCTCGTTGAAGATGTGAGGTTCTGCCTTAGAAACATTTCTTCAACCGCGATCGGGTTGAGGTGGAGGTGGTGGTTGGGGAATATCTTCCTGCTCTGCTCGGGATCCTACCCTTCCTCTCGCCTTCCCGACCTCGACCTCGGGTTCTGTTCCGATTTCTTCCTGAGGCATGTCGCTATAGAAAACAAGTAATCATTAGCACTTATTCTTTTCACAACCCAACATATACCAACACCATTACGGCCTTATCAGAAACGATTCTAAATGTAATATCACTCTTAACAAACATAATCACGCAAAAGCCCTATCGTGGTCATGTATATATATATATATCCAAAATTTATCGCCATAGTGTGATGTTCAATACCAATGGTTATACAAAAGAAAATAAAACATAAGTCCCGCCCACACGGCCTTCCAAAAGTTAAGGTTCTAAGTCCATCACTAAAATTTAAACATAGGAAAAGGAAAACAATGTGCTTAAACACCAAAAAAAAAAAATCTCCTTGCTTCATCGTGGTCTACATCACGCGCCTCCCACCGTCCGCCCTCCTCGATCTTCCTCCTGAGTCATCCTCGCCGCCGAAATGTCCATGCGGGCGCCCCTCGATGGACCGGCCCATCGCTTCACCATCCAGATGTCTCGCAGGGTTAAAAGCGCTCGTCGATTCACCCGATGCTCGTAGTCGCGGGCGACCGGGCCGTAGCCATCTCGGCGACATCTCGCTACCCTCATCCGCGGCCGTCCGGCGGAAGTGCTCGACCGGTGGTACGGCCGGGACCATAGGTGGTGGAGGTGGTACCGTGACGACGGGTGTCCGGCTGTGCGCGGAATACATGTTTCCTGCGTTTCAGGCGTGCCGCCTTCTAAGCGGGCGTGCCTTCCTCGTCAAAGGAAAGGAGGCACGATCGGGTCAATCGCTCTAATTCAGTATAGCCACTCGCGACTCATCCCGCCTGTATACTCGGGAGGAGGTAGGGTCCTCCTGCCGCCTGTGAATGTTGTACACGTAAGTCGTGACTCACGACCGGGCAAATCTCCCACCAGTCGTAGCCGCCCATCGCCTGTAGATGTAATCTCCGATGTCTCTGCATACCCATCCCAGTGTGGGAGTATCGCTAGAAGCGCTGGATGCCGCATAATCAATCACGCCAGGCTCAAGCGCCTCCAAAGACGGAGGTAATATGCCAAAACTCACCCAAGTCTTCCTCAACAAGACATCCAATGGAGCGATAAATACCACCTCCTCCTCAAAGCGGTGTGGTCCAATCCTCCTTCGCGAGATATCTCATCCTCCATCCGTCACTTAACAAAACTAACATAAGTCAACTATCGCCATCTCAAAAGGTGCAAGGATAACTTAAACGTAACGTGAAGCAACTAGATAAGGTCAAGCAAGTCTATAAGGTAGGCAACATCATACCGCATAATACATACCACAACTTACCTTCTTAGTCTTACCCAAACGATACATATGTAGGAAAATATATGTTAAGCCCTCGCCCGAGGATCTATCTTGGTGTTTAATTCACCATACATCGATTATATTCCCTAGATGCCTATATAATTAATCGCAACACGCTGGGGTTTTCGTGTTTACCTCGATCCGCCGAAGCGGATCGAACGGGATGAACGGATCGGCCGGAACGAACGATCGACTCGTGCTTTGACCTTCGGACTGTATCCCTGCTACCCAATCTCCAACGCCGAGTGAGGACGATCTATGGAGAATGCACCGAAAACACCCGAGCTCTCACAATTTTCGAGAATCACACACTATGATGGACTAAAATTATGCTCTCAATAATTAACATTAACCTGACTTTATCTCACCTTATATTTATAATGCACTACCTTAATCCCATATGGAAATTACTATAATCCTATATGGAAATTACCATGTTTCTTTATGGAAAATTACCATACTTCCGTGATTATTACCATACATCTAGATTATTACCATAATCTTATATGGAAATGATCTATGATATACCATAATATAATAACATCCTTGTAGGATGATGAGAATAAAATCTTCCTTGAGAGCTTATAGGGCGCCGATTTCACAAAGGTTACGGGCCCGACGGGCCACCTGTGGATCAAATGCAAGGAATAAAGATGGGCCTCAAATAAATTAATTATCTTATGTTCACCGTAACATAAATTAATTTATAAACATTCGATCATGCCACTAGAGAAAGAATGCCGACTTCACCCTTTATCGATTTAAGTTGAGTCTGGCTTGCACTTAGACATTACGAATCCCCGTATTTAAGATATCGAACGTCCACTAATTATTTATAGCAACTGACCGCTTAAAATAATTAATAACTTCATTTCAAGTAGTACCACTCAACCTTATTATTGTACTTGAGCTAACTCAACCCGCAGGTTTAGTACAATAAACCTTTGAGCTCCTTAAGGGACGCCATCATCCTAAACAGATACTTGACTGACATGATAACTAGCGTGACATACAAGATCGCCACCACCCAAGATGCGAGAATTGGTTAGAACATATAACCTCACTCATAACAAGTCAAAGTGATGGACAGAACTCATACTCACCTAATACCTTATCGAGGTTTAGATCATCGTAAGTCACCGAGATCTTGGTTCTTCACGACGGTCGAAGAAGAACACATCTCACCGTGATCCTTCAATACGCCGTAGACGCATCAAAGATAGACAAGCAACCAAGTCAAGTCACTTATCTATACCGCAGCCTAAACCAACAACTCGCCTTAAGTTGTCTCACCGTGAAACTTTTATATCTCATTAAGCTCGACCAATCATACGACTTCGTGATCTTCTACACACCGTATGATCTAACTTATATACGAGATAAGGGACACGATATATGCAATCAAGTATTCAAATCGATAGGAGATTGTAATAGTGGTATCAGAAACATTGTATACAAGCTCAACCAAACTGCTTTCAGTATACAAATCCAACAACATAAGCCAAAAACATCTTAATATAAGCTACGAGATCCTTATCATATACCAAACACTCGAACTAGAGTTCAACGGACTCTATCGTATTCTGGAGGTAGAATTAGGGATTCTGTTCTTCATAACAAATGAAGATTAGTGTTAGAAGCACGCAGGCGAAAACCATGCGTAATTCGGAGTCCCAACGAGAGATCTAGCTAAAACAAATTTACTGCACAGTGCAGGAAATTTGCGCGATCGTGCCAAATTGTAAATCGAGACGTATGTCGACGTAATACGCCTACCATCTTCGGTTTTAAGTTGAGGCTGAACATTCAGTCGTAAGTGACGCCCATGTCATGATTTGTGTCGATGCTTACTCATGTCGAAGTAGTGATGAAGTGTCGACATCGCTCATCTTTAAGGTCGAGGTCACCTCGTTCATCCTTCTCGCCGCCTTTCGCCGCTCGAGCTCGAGGCCATCATTACTTTCATTCTTCCTATCGCTCTTTGTTCTCGTAAGGAAAAGAAGTTCGATTTCTATGTTCTTTCACGAGATATGAACATGCTCCTGTAGTCTAAGTTCGCCTTATGATAACATATCGCTCACCATAAACAAAATTTTTAAAGTCGAATAAGGTCTCAATTGAAAATTTTGGAAATACGATTTCAACATAACCATCATAATCAACTTATATGCATTATCAAATATGGATTCATTCATCCCATGTTGATCATTCAACTAGTACCACCATGTACTTTCATATCGATACCGAGTATTTGCATTAGTTCAACCAAAAGTATTTTGGAAAATTTTCTTGCTCAACTTTCATTTTCATCATAAAATTTTCATCATAACCAAATCTTTCGAAGTCCTTCCAATTGTTTAATCATGTAAAATTTCCATTTCATAGTTTTGAGAAAGAAATGCGCTACCTTCTTCCCGCTGAGCTCGATGTGATGGAGGTCGATGAGTCAATGGTTACTGAAGTCCAAATGACTGACCTGACTTAGAATAAAAAGGATTTTGGGTTTACAAAGAGCAAAAGAGCTCGATACCACTGTCACGCCCCACTCCGGATAACCCGGCCTAGAGGTGACTAATACTAGAATAGTATTATAGACAAATCGACCAAGATAAGTGGTCACATTGGTTATAAACAAGCATGCATAATACGGCATAAGATATTATCCCAATAATTAAAGGTTTAGCCATCGCACCCAAAGATTAAACCGTGATCCGATGAACCTCAATAGTACGATAAGAGACATCATGTTTAAGAGTTTAGAGTTTAGCAATGAGAGTGTGTGAATACATATGTGACGATATGTATTCAAGGCAAAACAAATCCTAAATAAACAACAAGGACACCGACTCTCAACACGCCTCCATCATCACCATCGAGCTCAACTCGCACATTTAAAACAAACATGGTGGCTAAGTACAAGAAATTGCACTCAGCTGGACTCATGCCGAAAACATTTGATAGTATTTAAATTACGCCAATATCGAGTAAGTCACAGTGGTTTTAGTTAAAATGTCTTCAGGCTTACCAAATCATTTTCGCTCATAAACATAGCTCGCCGAGCATTTTCGTGTGTATGGTCCATATCTCATAGTCACAATACATAATAATAATAATAAACGCCGAGAGTGAGGCCTCCCATCTACGACGCCGTGACCGCCGTAATCCCATACAAAGACACAATACCGCAAAGCATATGTTAACACAACAGATAGTTCCAACCTTCACGCCAATCCTAGCGACATTTATCATCCCAAGACAGACCCGACATTAGAAAGGTCATGCTACCACAACAATTGATGTAATAGTTCCAACTATCTCCACAACTCTACCCGCATAACAGATAGATCCATACACAAAACGAAATATTTTCGGTGTAATGCAAGAAACATTTGATAACAGCTTGTAGAATAAGTATCAGAATAAACTCATTTCGTATAACAAGAAAGTCACATTTTAGCGGGTAAGAAAAGGAGCCCACCGACTATGGTTCGTTGTAAAAGTCCCAGTTCGCTCGCTCAAAATCCCGTCACGCTTCAAGGCCCACACCTTTACGAAAAAGCGAGGCTTTAGTACGTCGCCAAGTCTCGAGACTTTCAAAAGCTAAGATAAACTTCGATATGCTTTCAAACACGTTATTTAATCAATTGTTCTCGCCCCCAGATACGCTCAACTATTTCGCTTAACGCCCGCTTAAACGCTTTAACGATGAGCATCGCTTTCGATATAAGGATTTCATTTAGAAACCTTTCTTGCTAATGAGGTATTATACCGCTAGCACATCTTACGCCGATTGGCGATTTATCGAACGATAATCGCACGCTTGACTTTAAAAGTCAACGGTCAACACGGCCAACAAAGTCAACGATTTCGACTTTCAAATAGTAATTTCACTATTTCGCTTTATAAATCGAATTTGATCGATTTGAAAACGAAATTCTAACCTCGATTTATCACGTAAATCAAGGACCTATAAATAATTTCGCATTTTATTAAACCTTTAATAATTAGAAAAGCAGATTTGATTTTAAAACGTTAACAACCTAACGTTTGTCTTAAACATAGTAAACTATGTTTATAAAATTTTATAATTCAAATATGTCCAGAATTTAAATAGACATATATTTCATTAATAAATCGAATTAAAAGGATTTTAAACCCTATTTAATTATCGAAATTTTCGATAATCGCTTAAAAATACTAAATGACTTTTGAAAAATTTTCTAAATTAATATAGTGTATTATTATACACTATGGTCCAGAATATGAATTTATAAGATCCATATGATATTGTTTGTCATTTATTAGTATATTTACATATATATTCATTTCGTAATTCCATATAATATGGAATAATTATCCAAAAATTTCCAAAATTAATATACACATAGTATAATATCCCAACATCAATATATATCATTAATATAACCTATAGTTCATCATAAGTATTCATTCCACAATATATAACAATATTCACTAATTTCGATTTAATTACCCAATAATTATCAAACAATTTAAAAATTTAATTAAATCACAACATGATTAAACATTATATTATAACATTGTAACATCATAATATCAACCAAACTAATTTAAATCGTCACCATATGAGCTTGTATGCTCTCGGCTTTTTCGATTTTAATTAGTATTTGATTTCCAAAAATTCTAACAATTATATACTATGCTTATATACTATAGTATAACAATATAACATCATAACAATCATCAAAACCAATTAAATCATCACCTTATTGAGCATATAGCTCACGGTTTTTTTGATAATATTGGTATTTGATTTTCCAAAATTCTAATTTTTATATACTATGTTTATATACTATAGTATAACAATAATACATCATAACATTAATCAAAACCAATTAAATCATCACCTTAAGAGCATCAAGCTCACGGCTTCTTTGATTTAAATATGGTTTTGATTTTAAATTTAATAAAATCATATATTACATAAATAATATAAAAAGTATTAATACACCATTGCATGTTCAAAAGTAAAATCATACACCAACCTATAAAATTATAATGCTCGGCCTTTTTAAAAAATAGCATATGTTTTCCAAAATTCTAAATAAATCGATAACATATAAACAATACATTCAAGCATTAATATGTCATCACAAGCTTAAAATAAAATTATACACCATGGTACACATTTATGAAGCTCACAGAATCTTAAAAACACCTGTGGTTTTTCAACAATTTTTCAAATCATACATATGAGTTATAAACATGATAATAAACAATAATTCATCACTAAAATGCTCAAGAAGTAATCGATCATCATCATTTTATTTTATAAAGTTTTCGAAAATTTTGTTAAACATATCCTATGGTTCGAAAGTTGTATATACATGCTAGATCCATTCAAAAATCTTATACACAACAACATATGATTATCTAAGCATACATTCTCATATATTTGAAAATAAAATCATCAAGAACCATTATTCATCCATAGTTCATACATAAGGACAATAAAATCACATATATATACATATACCATTCGAACACACATATATATATATGTCACGATTATTTGCTTGAACAAATGAAAAGAAATCGGTACTATGGTCCATAAATACCTTAGAATGGTATTGGTTCACAAGAATATTGTAGGTATCAAAGTTGGGAAGGAGAATGAAGAAGAAATGAGAAGGAAATAGAGGGGCTCTAAAACGGGGAGAGGAGGGGTCTGTCTGCAGATTTTGGAGATATGAGAGGATGAGTGTTTGAAATGGAAGAGGAAGAGTGTATAATGGGAAGTGGAGGTCACAAGAGTCCCCTATTAACCCATCTCTCTCTCTCGGTCACACTCACACACACTTCACCAATAGAAATGGTTGCAGATTTTAGAGTGCTAAGTGATGATTAGGCTAGGCTAGAAAGGTGTTCATGCAACGGGTGAAAAGGCACATCATGCCTTGTTTAATCCATGATGGCTTATTTGTTTTAGCTCCAAATAGGTAGGATTTAATTTATTTCACTCCTTAATACATTATATAAATAATACATGATCATAGATATATAATACAAGCCATTAAAAATAATTAGAACATTATATAGCACATATTCGAAATTACCGATAAATGGGCATAAAATTGTAAATCTCACCATTAAATAATGCACAAGGTATTTTTGTTCCAAATACATTCTTATATATCATAATATATGATTTAGATAATAATTAAAGCATAGGATAAAATAATAGCATCAATTACGCATATGAAACCCTAATTTTTAATTAGGTTTCGAAATTATAAAAGCATGCTATCGAGTTTTAATGATCCAAAACTGATTTCATAGCTTGATAATACTCATATATATCATAACATATAGTTTAGATACCATATGATAATTTAATGGTATCATTTCATGTGAAAACCATAGTTTATAAACTTAGGTTTTCGAAAATTTCAATACCAAAATGTCGAATTTAATAACCGAAAATTCGATTTTAATATTTAATAATACCGAATTGTATAAATAATAATAGGAAATTAATTATTATAATTTCCGAGCATTAAACTCCTTTACAAAACGTCGCAGACGTTGACGCTCAAAACGCCTCAAACGCTCAAAATCGACTCATCTCAAAATGGTCGTAGTAAGCTCGACTTACTTTATAGATATATTCCTTTAACAAGGAATTAAGATGGAAATTAATTCCAAGCTTTACACCGTAGATTTCCATAAAAGTCGACGCTCGACACGCTGTCGACGTTAAAATAATACCGTCAGATCATTTCATAAATTTCATTTCCATAATTCACAATCCTTAGTGAATTATAAAAGAATTGCTATAGCGATATCGATCGAAATCACAATATTCGATGTCGTCAAAATTATATACGGAAAAACCTAATTACGGGTTTAGAATACCGTAATCGCACGCTCGCTTTTCGAATATTACATATTACGTGGCATTAGTCATAGTGACGCATGTTAGTTTGCATCGCATTACACCACATTAGCTGAAATGACACATTCTCGATTTGCAACACTAGCTACTTACATTACAACCAATTTGATGTATATTTTGTATGATGTTTTCTCCATTGTCGTCGAATATATTACACTTTATGCATCATTAAATTAATTGTCGATAAAATTCGTGACATATTATACATCACTAATCATAATGGCACATATTAATTTACGCCGCATTACACCACACAATTTACTCAATAATTTTACTATTGTATTTATTTTTACGACACATTTTAATTAACGATTAAATGTCACAATTTTTGTGACAAATATATTAAATAATAAAATAATAATATAAAAAGAAAGCTATAGTAATTCAATGTGTATAAAGTTCAACACAATTAAAAAATATTAATAATTGTCAAAAGTGAAAATATCAAACTTAAACTTATCAACTAAAAATTATTCAAAATCTAAATAAAATTGCAAGAACACAAATTCCATGACGAGAATGTGACACTCATTAGCATTTATCCTTCCTCTGGTCCTTGCAGCTTTCCTTCGCACTTTTTCTGAATTTTTCGATAGCCCAATCGAGTTCTTCTCGAGATGTGAAAATTAATTTTACTTTGAAGCAACAATGTTTCTACATAGACATTCCAAGAGTTTTGCTCCTAATAACTTCTTCAAAATTTGCATCATTAGCATCAATATCATCCATCAATTCCTCGCACAACTTTGCTTCAACTCCTTCCGTCAAACCTAATTACAAAACATAAAATAAAAGAAAAACAATCACTTACTAATGCTTATGACTACTCTAATAAGATATGAAAAGTCAAATGTATCCAAATATTCGCAATAAATGAGTACCACAATTCATGAATCTGACATCAAGAAAAGAACCTTATCACAAAAACTAAATGAGCAATAGGAGAGTATGTGAAGAAGGAAAGCATGACTATTTGCGCCCCGCTACTATAGGTACAACAATAAGACGAGAAATGTAAAAGAGAACAACAACAACAATCTACTTATCCGACGACTGAAAGACACAATATGGAGACGAAACATTACATAGACATCGCGCAAGACATAATTATAAACTCAAATATGTAATAAGATGTTGCAACCTAGAGTAGGAACTGTAGTTTGCTATCGTGTTACTAATCATTCCAATGTATAGTGAAAAAGGCTGTGAGTATTTACAAGAAACCATGTCCATGTGAGTATAAGCATAATGTGGATTAACCCTCGCAAGTTTGGTAGCTAATTATATAGAGAAAAGTATTAGAATTTCGCTAATCATACAATATGGATCTCTAATTACAATAAACTAATCCGCTGTATAACCATGTCATTTCCACCGTGATTAGATGTTGGTCTCCACATATATACTTTGTAAAATGAATACTAACTAAACATTGTGAGAAACTAAAAGCAAATTACATCTTTCCCAAGAGGAACACGTAAGAAGTTGGTACCTCATGATCCTCTCATGACCATCAAGTTTTATACAAATTTTCCGAGCAAGATCTAGAAAACGAGAAATGTGCTCGAGAAGGTCAACTGGTTATGAACAAAGCATTTTCACAACAATGTCAAGAAATCAAGATTTTAGATACTATTTTCAAGAATAAGTCGATTCTTGATTATTCCTTCACTACCAAATATGTGTTATATGAAATGAGAACCGAGAAAGGAACAATGTGTGAAGAAGAAAAGATGCAAGTCTCTTATAAGAAGATGCTTGGTGACCCTCCCAATTCCCGAGCCACAACTCGCAGATATTGTAGCAAAAAGCATAAAAGTCAAACACAAACTCACGCAATCATCACAACAGATTCTCGAGAATACATTTGTAGAATTTTCTAGATACTTCCAATATAACACGAAAAGTGTAATCGAGGCAACAATGATCTCAAAACTAACCACTTTGTAATAACCTCGAGAAACCCAACTACCAACTCATAGAAATTCAAGCTCTTTACTCTATGCTAACATTCTGGAAGAGGAGGAAACAATACCAAGAGTAACAAGACGCCTTCCTCTCGCCAAGATCGTGAAATCGCTCACCAAAATCGAATTCAAGAATGCCTCACTACCCTCTATATCGTTTATTCACATGCCCATACCTCCCAAAGACTCCATCCACCGCCGCCCACACCTTTCTTCAAAAACAAAACAAAAACCTCACATTTTTCATCAAGTAAACCAAATCAATCAACAAGTAAATTTCATTTTCTTTTGTATAAAGCATCTCAAATTCAATTGTATAAAGCAACAAGAATTTCACCGATAAATGCTCCATCCGAATCGTGGCATATGAATCAATTGTCCAAATTCACCAAACGCTGGTAATAGGAGGTAACAATTGTCCAAATTCACCAAATACCAAATAATTGCCAAACGCGGCTTTCATATGAATCAAAACAACACGAACCCTAGGCTCACTCGGCCGAGAAGTGTTGCGAACTACATCGCACTGATGCGATGGGCGACAAATACCGATCGAGTCCACCGAAACCGAACCGAGAGCCAAGAAGCTCGAGACCCGCAAGAGCCACGATAATATCATAATTCCCAATAATAGCAATAAAATCCTCAACTTCCAAACAGAAAAATCAAAAACACAATTTAATAATAAAACCTTAGGTGAAAGAGGCAAGCATGGAGATGGCAAGGCAAGAGGAGGAGGAAAGGAACACGAGGGCTCTAGGGTAGAGATGTCAACGGACGGTCTTTACCCTGACCGTAACCAATAAATTAGTATCGATTCTAATTCTAGAACCACCAAGAATACTAGATCCGACCAAATCCGACCATTAAATTATGGATCCGACCGGTATTACCCAATTCTAACCTGTTACCCATCAACATAGTTACACTTACACTGTAAGAGAGAGAGAACTAATCGGGCGAGGCCTCGCCCCTCCTTCCTTCACTTTCTTCGCTGTGTCTTGGGCCGCCTCTGACAATTCTCCGATAATACCGCCCATTGCTTGTTTTTCCATAAACCGAAAGATAGTAGATGATTTTTAAATCACACCATTATATGCAACGATTTTATATATATTACAATTTTTGTGTTACCAAAAGAATACTTTTGTTTGTCTACTTCATCACTGCTTTATAAGATTTATATTTATATATACATACATATAAATGTATAAATAATTTAAAATGCATACAAAGATATTCCTGACCATATAAAATGTATGGACTTTAATACCATGGTCCTAAGTATGAATTTTATTTACTTTAATTATAGATTAACATAGTTTTAAGTTTCCGAGACATACTAAAAGTTTGAGCTTAAAATTATTTTTAAAGTTTGATTAAGAATAACAAGACTTGTGATTCAATGACAAAGGACAATAAAATGCTCTTACAAAAAGTGGTTATGTAATGTTAAAATTTTAAAAAAAAAAAAAACTGTCGGTCGGACCGAACCGACAAAACGGGTCGGGTCTTGATCGTCCGTTCAAGTTGCTCGAACCGAACCGTAACCGAACCGCTGCTTTAAAATTTAATGGGTTTTGAACGGTTCGATCGGTCCGTAAAGACCGCCTGCCGACATCCCTACCTGTGGTTTGGGAACTCGCAGCTGTAAGCATAGTGAAATGGAGGAGAAGTAACCGCCATAGCCGCATCTAATCGATCAACTTCGTAGAGTTGCAAAAGCGAAAGGGAGAATAATATGAATCATTCAATGATTCAATCGAGAATGTGCGCCCAAAACATAAGGGCAGAATTTTTTATTTTTTTTTAGATTTTTTTTAAATGTGCCTCTAAACTTGATATATCTGCTAAGTGTCGCAATAATATATCTTAGAGACTTTTAATACAAAGTGACTCTAAATAAGTGCCCCAATATCTATTTTTTGTTGTAGTGAGGCCTAGCTTCTCAAAATATTTAATGAGTTCCGTGAGTTCAAATAGCCAGAAACATCTAAATAAATTCACAAGCAATGCAATACATCAAGAGATCAAGGGTTGTCAAAATCAATCATGTTCATTAAAAAGAATTACCTCAACTAGAGCTTCAATCAAAAAAATCATTGTATCCATAGTAAGAAATTAAACCTTTACATCGATCAACATAATTCATGTAAGGCCCCTTTCCTCAAACACTTAAATTTGAAAGCACTGCAATCAAGAAAATGTAACCCAAACTCAATAAATTATTAGACTATCTAAACTATAAAAAGAAGGTGGAATACACTAATATAGCCATCCAAGTTATGAATGTCAAATTATAGCCACGAACATAAAATATCAAATTATAGCTGTTGTTGGTCCTATTGGGACTATTATCACCAATAGTACCGATAGACCATTTGGTCCTATTGATACTAATCACAAATAGGTAAGAGCTATCAAACACTAAAGCGTAAGCTCAAATTGCTTTTCAATTAAGCAATTAGTTTCAGCTTTATGATAACATTTTCAACATACACAAAATTACACAAATTTTAAACCAAATCAAAACAATATAACAACCCTAGCCGACGACAACATCACCACCACCAACAAGACTAGCCCAAATTAGCTACTTAATGAACAAAAAACAAGTATAATTAGGAAACTTACACAATTCTAACAACGCTATCGACATGTGTTTGAGGTCACTTGCCTTCTTTTCAAACCACTGTTTTAACATCGACGAGCAATTTGAAGGACTAGGGTTCGATTGGAGGGACGATTTCGGACGAGGCGACACTACAGAGCTGGGTTTCTAGAAGTACAAAGAAGAAGTCCTTAGGACGTGGCGGTGGAGGAGAGACTCAAATCGACGGTAGGACTATTATGACGGAAAAGACGCGCAGACGGAGATATATAAATTTTGGAGAAGGAGAGGAGAAAGTGATTTCATAGATTTAAAGCCTCATATCCATTAGTCAAGTAATAAGTTAAAACGCAAATTCATTTAAAAGAAATGTCATTGGTGGAGTTATGTTTGTTTTGATTGTTTTTAGATCTTGGGTTCGAATTGTCCAAGTGACAATTTTATTTCAAAATTTTAATTTTATTTGGTAATTTTAATTTCAAAATTGACGTAAATATTCGACATGTAATGCAACATTATTTTAAATATGTGGTATAATTATGACATATTATATAAGTGTCACAAATATATTGTCACAATTTTGAGACATAAAAATAAGTGTCACATTTGTGTCGCTAAATTACGACACAACATGTCGATGATGCAAAATCGACGTAAATATACTACATTTAATGCAACATTATTCTAAATATATGGTATAATTATGACATATTATATAAGGGTCACAAATATATTGTCACAATTTTGAGACATAAAATAAGTGTCACATTTGTGTCGCTAAATTACGACACAACATGTCGATGACACGTAATTGATGTAAAATATTACACTTGATACAACACTATTCTAAATATGTAGTATAATTAGGATATTTTATTGAGGTGTCGCAAATAAATTATCGTAATTTTGAGACATAAAATTAGTGTTGCATATGTGTCACTAAACTACTACACAAGATTTAAATGATGCACAAACGACGTAAATATATGACAGTAGAAGCATAAGTGTGGTAATTTTACAACACATAAATGTAATGTCGCATGTACGTATGTCGTAATAGGTCTGTTTTGTTGTAGTGAAAGGTCTTAAGATGATAGATACATGCTCAAAGAAGTCATGATTTCAGAAAATTGAGAATTTCAAAATCTATGTTTTCTAACGTCGGCGGTTGCCGATTAAGCTTGAATTAAGAGCAAAGTATTTAAAATGGCTTTTGAGATCAAAATATATTTTTAATAATTATGTTTTGATGTTTATGATATATTATTGAGTTCAAAAGCAAATATTCAAGTAGAGATTGTTTTATCGGATAATTAGTTTTGATTTCTTGCTATAAAAACGTTATGAATTATTTTACAATATTTATTTTTAAATTCTAAAAGAAAAGTGATTTTTACCTATTAAAGGAAATGAGAAAAGAAAAGAAAAGAAGGTTTTCTAGAAGTGGTGATTAATCACCTTAATAAAGAAAATCAAAAATAAAATAAATTATTACATAAGATATACTTTACACTTTATAACACTATTCATCATCGTTTTTCACCCCATTTTCGTGCCTCACACACACTCACACACACATAAATTTTCGAAAATTCCATGCCAATTTTAGGAAGATCCAATCGTTAAATTTTCGATCCGTCTTCGAAACAAGGTATAATCTCGTCTTTAGAACACATCTACGGATTGAAAATTTTAAAAATCATGAGCATATGTATATTTATTTAAAATTTTCAGTCATATGATGAATTATGAAGGAGTATGCTTTGTTTTATTATTTCATGATATTATGATAGTTTTCAACGTCTACGTATTGTTTAACGTTGAATTTGTGAAGTATATGTTTATTATTTGGAAATTCATGAAATTTTTGAAAAAGTGGAAGCTTTGATCTTGAATATATGATGTTGATATGATTTAATTTCCTTCATATATGTGTTATTGGATTGATATAAACATATTTGGAGCAAGAAAAACGTTTGAAATCGAAACTATGCGAAAAACCCTAAAATGGCCGAAAACTATAGTCCATATATTGTTGGATATTTTATTTTATTTGATCATTTTGACTTCATATTTGGATTCTATGATATGAATAATACTTAAAATGATTTATTCGGATTTTTCGACCGACATATTCAAAAAGTGTAAAATTTTAGTTTGCCGACAAAAATTAATTTTCAATGCTAAAGCTTTGATCATTATGTTTTGTTGATAAATTGATGATCTTTTATGACAATTGAGGATGTATAGGGGTTCATTGGTGTTAGATGGCCTCATGCGATTTTCGACGCTGGACATAGTGTTACGCCTTAAGGGATGGTTGGTTTTCGCTTAGATTGCATAGTGAAGTTGTTTTGAGTTTTATATGCTCATTTAGACATATGGTGATGGTTTGGTGGAGTTTGGGATAAATTTGATCGACTTGAATTGAAATGGCGATGCTTATAAACGTTATTCACGAAATTTCGCTAGAATTTGTTTGTTAATAAGATGTTAGAAGATGCAATGACCCAAGTATTGATAGACCATAGCGCCTTGATATCGATAAGATATGATATAGTCGTGTCGATGACTAAGTTGTTATGTCTTGTTTTGATTCTCGATAGCTTTTGTGCCGATTTATGTCGATTAAAGGATCAAGAAGAAGAAGAAGAAGAAGAAAAGAAGAAAGATGAAAGATGTAAGGTACACTCCTGGTTGATCGCTACTAAAGTGGGTATAAATATATTTTCTATAATGATATGCTTATGCTTTTATTTATTTTCAAATGATATGATATGCTTTTGCATAGAAAATGAAATGAAATGAATTGCATTGTTTACAAAGTTTCAAAGTTAACTGACTTGCCTATTTTTTGAGCATGAGCATAAGCATAATGCACTACCTATCCACGGAAGAAAAAGAAATAAAGAAAGAAATGACCGACGTCGGGTATGACCGTAGTTGGTAACCTTCGGGATCAACTCGGGTATGTGATGTTAAAGTGTTTGAGAAGGAGACCTACTTCTCAACACACAGAAAGAAACTGTGGATATGAGAAGGAAAAAGGAAAAGTTGCATGCAAGCATATTATATGCATATACACATGTTATGATGATGAAAAGTATGAATGAGCAGATTTGAATGGTCTTATGTAGGTAATTTAAATAAAACCCTGCATAAATTTTCTTTATGGCAAGTCAAGTTTATAGCCATAAGGGCAAAGTTTTAAATGTTTTAGGTTTTCATGATACCCTCCGAGTGCATTTTTTACTCTCACCGCATATATTTCTAAATATGCAGTTGAGCTCGAGAGGATGCTTGAATCGAATGTCGCGTGAATGAGCTTCTAAATGATTGATTCATGAATAAATTGTTTATTTGCTAATGTTATTCATTGATGCTGTTATGTTTTGTTGCCCAGAGAGTTATGTCTTCATACATAATTATCACCACACTTTGTTGTCGAACTTTGGTCTTTACTTGTTTATGTGTTCGCTAAGTCAAAAGGAATCATGTCTAATGCTTTGAGAATAAGGATTTACTTGAAAGCTCGTAATTGATTTCATTGATTCAATATCATGCTATCAATTATTTGTTAAACCATGCTTAAACGTCGAAATTTTTGTACATTCTCGATATTGGTTATTCCGCTGTCATAATTTGTCCTCACCGTTATTCTTTCATTCGACCTTTATTATGGATTGAGGATCTAGAATTAGCCTTTATCAAATTCCTTTGTACCTCTTTGAACAAAAAACTTTTAATTCCTTCCGATGAAAGTTGATATCATATCTTTCTCGAGGTACATTTGGTCACATTTGTTGATAATTTTCTTAACCCCAAGTCACGGCCTAATTACCGATTAAGAAGTCACGTGATGTAATGGTATCGAGCAATTTTGAATTTCAACCCGTGAACTCTTGTAAATTTGTGCAATCAGGCACAATTTCAATTATGAATCAGAACTTGTGAATTTTGTGTCGTTTGTGTACGCTTTGAATTCGAGCAGAATCCTTGTGAACTTCTCGCACAACCGAGCACGCTTTTGAATTCGAACTTGTAAACCTTTGTAAATCCTTGTGCAGCTTAGGCGCTTCAATTCTAAATTCATGAATCTTTATGAGTCTTGTGCGCTTTATGCACTTTGATCATACGAATTTTTTGAATGACTTTGTTTGAGAATATTAGTTTATGGAGTCAATTATTTGACTCTATTTTGAGAAATTGAGTTTATAGAATCAGTTGTTTGATTCTGATCTGAGAATATAAGTAAAAAGTCAGTTGTTCATAAGAGAAGCTCAACATTCGATTTCATCATCACTAGCTCACCAGGTAAAAGCTTATGCTTATGATTATGATTATGAGTATGATGATTATGGTTATCTCAGATTATATTTTAGTATACGCCTTATTGAATGAATTGTTACATGAGAATGTGTGATTGAAATGATCTATTGCGCTATGAGCTAAAGTTGAAAAGAAATTATGAGAAGAGACGAAAGAGCAACATGAACATATTCTCTGCAAGTGTTCGAATATTCTTTTTATTAGAATGACGAGGATTGATTGGACAGTTCGGAGGAGTACGACTTATTTATCGTCGTCCTGATATTGTTATCTTGTTGTCGTCATGACGTTTGTCGTCGTTTAGTTTATATTCATCAGCAATGATAAAAGAGAATTTCCATCTATAAGCATCGACGAGAAGCTTACTGAACGAATTCCTCGCCGAGTCCATCATTCGCTGAAAGAAACGCTTGAGCAAGGTGTATTGAGATTAGATGGAAAATTTCATTGAGTCCTTAGTGTTTAACAGTGGCAAGATCGGGTTGTTGTTGCCATTAATTAAATCAATATGGTTTTTTGCTTTGAGTGAGCCGATTTTCCAGATTCCTAGTTATCATCACATTTCAATATTATGAACACTTGAGTCCCTCCTTTTGATTCATCTATCCCTATTGTTAAACCTATCTCAGTTGTTCATCAGCTTCAATTGATTAATAATTTTCCTTTTTCCACTTGATGATGAAGATGATGGTGAAAACTTTAGACCCATAGATATTGATTCTTTTATTCCTGAGCATGATACTAGTACCTCGACTCTAGAAATAGAGTATTCCTTATCAAATGCTCAGCTAAATATGCCTGAATCTAATGTAGATCTTATACAATTTGATTATTCTTAAATCGATATTGAGATGCTTCTTATTGATCTAGATTAATGCAATACCTTTTGCATCTCTCGAGATTCCTACATCGATTCAGCTTTATTCTATTTTTTATATTTCTAAGACTTCTCCTTCGAGATTTGAGAAAGACTCAAGCTAGTTTATCGAGACCCCAAATTTCTCGAGATTTTGTGTATGAACTTATGGTACCGCTTGTTGGCACAAAAAATTACAACCCTAAATATCGCCAATTGCCTTTTTTGTGACAAATTTTCGAGACGGAATAGAAGTCGATGGTTGTAGATTATATCGGATGCTTTGCCGTAGATATCAAATTATCTATATACCGAAAACCTTAGATGACAAATTTCTTCCTACTTTGAGAAAGCCTCAAAAAGCAATTTTTTTTCGATAGCTATATGATTATTCTCGCTACCCGCTTGTATCAATTTATATCATAAATCTTATTATAAGCAATTGTAAAGATATTTGAGATCTAAGCTTGTTTGTTGATTGAAAACCTTTTTCGCTTTTGATAAGCACGATATGCCGCATTGTAGTATTTACTTGAAATGCAAGATACCACCTAGAAGAAGAAGAAATCTTTACTTTGAAAAGAAAGAATAAGAAAGTACATTCTTTTCAAGATTTACTGCATTTCTCCCCTTAAACAAATCGTAGAATGATAGAATTTTCGCCGATCCTCTATCCTTAATGAGGTTGTAACACCCTACCGATGTAAATGAGTTCGCCCGCTGATCGAATTCTCAAGTTTGTGGAATGCTTTGATCGAAAATATCACCAATGTATATCGTTTCAGTATGAAAAGAATCCACAATGTTCTGACAGAGATTATGTCAGAAAGTTCTTTCTTCCGGGCAATTAGAGAATTTTTACGTGGGAGCAATCCAAGGAAGAATTGTACGAAAAACATATACCTTGGAATTCTGCAACAGAAAGAGATTTAGTTACGAACATGAAGCAAAGAAAGCAAGCAGTTGCAAAATATGATCGTGAATTTTGCAGATCAATCCGTTATGTTATTTATAAGTTGAAAAGATGAGAAGACATACGTGTTAGTTACCCAAATCGAAGCGTGAGTGACAATCGATCGACTCATGAAGTACGCTTATGTTATTCTGATATCTATCATGTATGGAGCTGACCAGTTAGCTCAAGGGTACGTCGAAAGATAATACGTTTGTATGGAATGTCGTCTCAATCACTTCAAACAAAGACTCCAAGTTACATCTCGTTTTGGACGAGTTTTCAACAAGAGATGAATACAAGATCGAATTTCAGTACAGCTTCTCATTCGCAATAGATGGTCAATTAAAACGGACCATTCTCACGTTAGAAGACAAGATCATAACAATGATTTATATGACGCCTTATGAAGCCCTCTATGGCAAAAGTGTAGATCAGATAGCCACTCTTCAAGGATGCGGTTGGAGAAAGAAAAGTGCTTGAACCAGAAATGATTAAAGAAATGGTCATAATCGTACGACAAGTAAAGAAAAGAATCCAAGAAATTATCGAGATGTATCGAACGTAACGAAGATATTTGTTTAATCTAAAACACATTATATATCAAGGAACAAATGTTCTCGAACAAGATCTAAGTTACTAAAAGAAGTCGAATACATCTTAGATCAACATGGAAGCATGATGATTTAGAAGGTTTACATGGAAGCTAAAGATCATATGATAAAGAAGACTCAAAGAAGGTACTAAATTTCGAGGACTAAATTTTGTAAGGGTGAGAATGTAACACCCGTGATTTCAGAAATGTAGATTAGTTCCCGATTAAGATCTTTATAAGAAGGGCATTGCATCCTTAAGAAATAGTTGGTTGTTAGAAGCTTTTACGTTGTTTTCAGGTTGAGAAGATTGAGAAGATAGATTTGAGATAGAATCGAGATAAGATTCTTAGATCTTATTTTAATAAGAAGGCCTAGATTTTAAAGGTCTTAAGACGATAGATACAAGCTCAAAGAAGTCATGATTTTAAAATTGAGAATTTCAAAATCTATGTTTTGGACGCCTACTGGTTTATTAAGCTCGAATTAAGAGCAAAGTATTTAAATGGCTTTTGAGATCAAAAATATTTTAATAATTATGTTTTGATGTTTATGATATATTATTGAGTTCAAAAGCAGAGATTCAAGTAGAGATTGTTTTATCCGATAATTAGTTTCGATTTCTAGCTATAAAAACGTTATGTATTATTTTACAATGTTTATTTTTAAATTCTAAAAGAAAAGTGATTTTTACCTATTAAAGGAAATGAGAAAATAAAAGAAAAGAAGGTTTTCTAGAAGTGGTGATTAATCACCTTAATAAAGAAAATCAAAAATAAAATAAATTATTACATAAGATATACTTTACACTTTATAACATTATTCATCATCATTTTTCACCCCATTTTCGTGCCTCACACACACATAAATTTTCAAAAATTCCATTTCAATTTTAGGAAGATCCAACCGTTAAATTTTCGATCCGTCTTCGAAACAAGGTATAATCTCATCTTTAGAATACATCTACGGATTGAAAAATTTAAAAATCATGAGCATATGTATATTTCAAATTTTCGATCATATGATGAATTATGAAGGAGTATGCTTTGTTTGATTATTTCATGATATTATGATAGCTTCAACGTCTACGTATTGTTTAACGTTGAATTTGTGAAGTATATGTTTATTATTTGGAAATTCATGAAATTTTTGAAATAGGGGAAGCTTTGATCATGAATATATGATGTTGATATGATTGAATTTCCTTCATATATGTGTTATAGGATTGATATAAACATATTTGGAGCAAGAAAAACGTTTGAAATCGATACTATGCGAAAAACCCTAAAATGGCCGAAAACTATAGTCCATATATTGTTGGATTTTTTATTTTATTTGATCATTTTGACTTCATATTTGGATTCTATGATATGAATAATGCTTAAAATGATTTATTCGGATTTTTCAGCCGACGTATTCAAAAAGTGTAAAATTTTAGTTTGCCGACAAAAATGGGTTTTCAATGCTAAAGCTTTGATCATTATGTTTTGTTGATAAATTGATGATCTTTGATGACAATTGAGGATGTATAGGGGTTCATTGGTGTTAGATGGCGCCTCATGCGATTTTTTCGTTGGACATAGTGTTATTTCTTGGGATGGTTGGTTTTCGCTAAGATTGCATAGTTGAAGTTGTTTTAGTTTTATATGCTCATTTAGACATATGGTGATGATTTGGTGGAGTTTGGGATAAATTTGATTGACTTGGTATTGAAATGGCGATGCGTTTATAAACGTTATTCCACCGAAATTTCTAGAATTTGTTTGTTAATAAGATGTTAGATATGCAATGACCCAAGCATTGATAGACCATAGATCTTGATATCGAGAAGATATAATATATTTGTGTCGATGACTGTTGTTATGTCTTGTTTTAATTTTGATAGCTTTTGTGCCGATTTATGTCGATTAAAGGATCAAGAAGAAGAAGTTGAAAGATGTATGTACAACCCGATGTTTAATCAGTTGATACTGTGGGTATAAATATATTTTCTATAATGATATGCTTATGCTTTTATATATTTTCAAATGATATGATATGTTTTTGCCAAGAAAATGAAATGAAATTAATTGCATTGTTTACAAAGTTTCAAAGTTAACTTACTTGCCTATGTTTTTAGCATGAGCATAAGCATAATGCACTACCTATCCATGGAAGAAAAAAAAAAGAAATAAAGAAAGAAATGATCGACGTCGGGTATGACCGTAGTTGGTAACCTTCGGGACCAACTTGTGTCACAGCCCGATTCGGCTAATCCCGAAAGACCGCCTTATCGGACCGCGACTTGGGGTTGGCTTAAGTAAATATAAAAGAAGGAGGTTCTCAACTTATTTCATTTGTAAGGAAGCATAGATGTTGCAAAGTATAACGAGGTTAAGGATAGAAGGAAATAACTTATATAAAGGATTGTTTCAAAGGTTCCGACAAAACAGCTTGTTTTACTAAGTTTCTAACAGATCTTTCAAGAACTTAACATAGTTATTGAACATAATGAGTTTCAAGAGTGCAACGAAAAACGTGAGACATGCATATGAAGATGCATTCTCAAGGCGAACCAAAAGATGTTTCATATTTTGTTGACAAAAGGATTCCCGCCAACTCCAATCCGCTCCGTCACCACCAACTCGCACATTTAAAAACAAACATGCAGGGCTGAGTACAAAGTACTCAATGGACACATGCCGAAAACATTTTTCATTTTTCTTTTACGAATATTGTACTGCCCTCATCACAGTAAGACACAGGGGTTTTATTTGAAAAGGCCTTGTGCTTACTAAAACATTTTCATCATTTTCTCAAAATCATCGCCTGCACAGGCATTTTCTCATAACGTATATTCCAAGTCGGCTATGGATAACACATCGGGAGGGAGGCCCCCCTTCACCCGGACGCACGACTGACCGCAACCGGTGGTTCAGAGGCTAAACACGACTGACTGCAACCGGCGATTCAGAGGCTAAAGTGTATACAATCATGGCTAGATTTCCCATCTCCTCTAGCCTAGATCCGATTGCATCTTTCCTGTTGCCCCTGTGCAACCCGAATGGACATATACAAAACATAAAATATTTTTGACGTAACATATCGTATCTCATCATTTGCAGTATAAGAAAAGCAGTAAAGTAAGCTTTTGTAAAAATCATTTTCCAAGAAAGCTCATAATTTGTTTTGGTAAGAAAGCCCACATCGAGAACTTAAAGTTCTTACGTTACTAGTAATTAATTGTCGTCTTCACCTTCGAGCAGAACCTTATCAACGTAAGAAACGAGATTTAGCACATCACTACGTTTTTCAAAATCATCGATCCAAACAAGGGACTCACTAACATCAATCCTTTTAACGTTAAGGATCTTATTATCATACTTAACCACTATTATATTCGTCGATCTCAAGAGATATAACATTCCATCCTTTCATTCTTTCCTTTAGTTCACATCATTACGCCGTAATATTCGAATCTTAATTTCATAACTAACTTCACAGCACTAACTTTTCTTCTCATCTTACATATATACTCAACTTCTAACGATTAATAATTATATTCTCATAAGTCTCAATTTTCACATTAACAATTAATCATGCCCAAGATACACATATATGAACTTATCTTAAGCGTAATACTTTATATTTCAAGTCTTACGTCACTTTAACAATTACCTCAACATAACCATATTATATCTCATCTTAAAATTTCATAAATTCATAACATACTTTAAACATATTTTGGGTCCAAATATATGATCACATGTGATAAAATAATTTTGAAACTTTATTCTTCCTTTCCTTTATTTTCGCCCTTTCACTTTATTATCAAAACTTATCTATAATTTTCTATAATTTCTCATAACATACCATATTAACATAAGATCCATAACATCAAATAACATTAGTCATAAAAAATTTGACATCAAAACCCTTATACTATATTTTTCGATTTTTTTGAAAATCACTAAATAATTTTAAAAATTTAATTAATTCACATAACATATTATTATCATCATATATCAATAATATGACATACCATCCATCATATACAACTTGTACATCAATTTCTCATGTCTTTGTGATTTTTGAAATTATTTCACATATTATTCCATATTCTTCCAAAATTATGATTTAATTCATACATACTGAATAATATTAACTAGCATCATTTCATGCTCAAAACAACAATTAAAATTATGTTCATCAACATATGATTCATATGTAATTTCGATTTTCATGAGAATAGTTATAACATGCCTAACTTTGTATTAAATTCATAATACATGCTTATAAACGCCATATAAATATATTTAATAAACAACTTAAACATATAGTAAAAATTTCACATATGTCACATAATTTTCAAAAGCATATCATTTAACAACTAATGTATGAATTTCTAATATTTTTGCATGTATAAAAGGGCTTGTATGATTTCTAACCTTTTGATCGGTTTTGATCGGCGTCGGCAACGTTTTTCTACTTCGGGTCGAATATAATTTTGGAGAACACTTTCTATCTTTTTCTCTCTATTTTTCTCATAAATTTCGTGCCTTATGATATGTGAGAGGGTGGTCTCCTATTTATATAAATTATAAAGTAGTTTAATCATGATTTTATGAAAATATCTTAGTGTAAAGTCAAAAATTACAACTCTCATTTATTACCCCTCAATTTTTTCGATCCATACCACTTGCATATGGGACAAATATTTATCTTATCCTATAGTTTATTTAATTAATTTATAACCTTATCAAGATTAGATGTCATTTTCAAAGAAGCTTCAAAATTATTTCTAACCTATTTTAGTCAACAATTTCGCCCTTATCATATAATTAACATATCCACTTGTATATTTAATCATTCACCTTATCTTAACACTAAAAATATCTCTACATCATAATCATATAATTTAATATCCCAAAGATATGAAAAATACACAATTTTCGGTACTTTATGCTAACAACATGTTATAAATTTATTTTCTTCTAATTAATAGCTATGTGATATAATATAAGTCTTAGATGATAAAATAAATCTTAGAAAAATTTATTAAGAACAATTCTATGTACTAAAGTGAAGTTATCAGCTATTAATTAAAAATTAAGGATAAATTATCAAATCTTCATTCTTTTGTTAACTAATATTATTTTCATGAAGGAATATATAAATAATGCTCTTGTATCATAAAATAAATTCTTGAATAAATCTAACATATATTCCTCTTTTCTAAAAATTAGGTTTTAGGAATTAATTTTACAAAATTCCACCATTCTTGCCCTAATTCATGAATTTCGAAATTCTCAAGATTCTTATGAGATAAGATTGATCTTGAATTCATGATATTTATCAAGTATTAATGCTTGTGCAATTAAATAAATTATTTGATACAAATATCACATAAAATTATAGGTAATTTTCGAAAAATTACATAAACTAAGGACAAGATTTTATCTCTTATGATGTTTATCACATTACTACACCTTTTTATGAGATAAACATTATCCTCGCTTAGTCACAATATTATCTTATCTTTTTATAAAATATCATAGCTATACTTATCTTAAAAATATCATTTTCAACCTTATCGTATAAATGTCATTTTCCAACCTTATCACCTTATCTCTTTTATGTCTTTTTCAAACCTTATCATATAAATTAAATATCTTTCATATACAAACAAAATAATACCTTATCACATAAATAAAGTAATCCTACACTTGATCACAATTTCTTCACAATTTATCCACATATACACTTAGATTTTCGAAAATTCATAGATCATACCAAGAAGATGTAATTTTTTCTTTATTAGAGTAATACTTATCTAGTTAATATCCTATATATACAAAATAACATCTCATCACATAAAATAAAGTGATCTTGATCACAATTTAATCATATGTTCACATATGTTTCAAAATAATGAAACAATTAGAGAAAATATTTTTTTGTTCCTTAGTGTAATAATATCCCACATATACTTAAAAACATAATTATTTACTATTAAAATTCATTTTATGCTAAAAGATTAAGAAATTTTGATTTTACTCAAAATCGACAACTATCGACATTCATTTTCATTCTTGTTTCTATCGTAATATTCCTTCTTATTTTGAAATTTAATACTAAAAATTCGGGGTATTACAACTCTGTATGTGATGTTAAAGTGTTTGAGAAGAAGGCATACTTCTCAACACACAGAAAGAAACCGTGGATATGGGAAGGAAAAATGGAAAGTTGCATGCAAGCATATGATATGCATATACACATGTTATGATGATGAAAAGTATGAATGAGTAGATTTGAATGGTCTTATTCAGGTAATTTAAATAAAACCCTGCATAAGTTTTCTTTATGGCAAGTCAAGTTTATAGCCCTAAGGGCAAAGTTTTAAATGTTTTATGTTTTTGGCGTGTACCCACTGAGTGCATTTTTGTACTCATGCCCTACATATATTTCTAAATAAGCAGGTTGAGCTCGAGAGGACGCTGAATCGAATGTCATGCAAGGAGCTTCTAAATGATTGATTCATGAATAAATTGTTTATTTGCTAATGTTATTCATTGATGTCATATGTTTAGTTACCCGTAGAGTTATGTCTTCATACATATTCTCACCACACTTCTGCTGTCGAACTTTGGCCTTTATTTTTATGTGTTCGCTATGTCAAAAGGATCATGTCTAATGCTTTGAGAATAAGGATTTACTTGAAAGCTCGTAATTGATTTCATCGATTCAATATCATGCTATGAATTATTTGTTAAACCATGCTTTAAACGTCGAAAAATTTTGTACATTCGGATATTAGTTATTCCACAGATAATTTTTCCTCACCGTTATTCTTTTCATTCGACCCTTTATTATGGATCGAGGATCTAGAATTAGCCTTTATCAAATTCCTTTGTACCTCTTTGAACCAAAAACTTTTAATTCCTTCCGGATGAAAGTTGATATCATATCTTTATCTTGAGGTACATTTGGTCACATTTGTTGATAATTTCTTCTAACCCCAAGTCACGGCCTAATTACCGATTAAGTAGTCAATGTGAAAGAATGGTATCGAGCAATTTTGAATTCGAACTCGTGAACTCCTCAGAATTTGTGCGCCTGTGCACAATTTCAATTATGAATCTATAAACTTGTGAATTTTGTGCGCTTGTGTACGCTTTAAATTTTGAGCTTGGGAATCCTTGTGAACTTCTGCACAATGAGTACGCTTTAATTCGAACTTGTAAACCTTTGTAAATCCTTCAGTGCTTTGTACGCCTTGAATTTAAATTCATGAATCTTATGAGTCTTGTGCGCTTTATGCACTTTGAGCATATGAATTTTTTCGAATGACTGCTTGAGAATCGAGTTTATGAAGTCAATTATTTGACTCTATTTTGAGAAATTGAGTTTATAGAATCGCTTGTTTGTTTGATTCATTTCAAAATCTCACGTTGTGATCGCTTGCTGCTTTATTAAGCTCGGATTAAGAGCAAAATATTGAAAATAGTTTTAAGGCCAAAAATATTTTTAATTATTATATTTTAATGATATGTAATGATGAAAAATTTAGAAAGTGATTTTGAAGGATTTAAGAATAATGGAATATTTAATTCCATTATTTGCATAAAATGGAATTAAATTTATTTTATATAGTGAGTTCCTATTATATATTTTATAATTTTGGAACTTTATATTGATGAAAATGATGATTTTAAAGTGTTAAGAAAATAAGATTCAATATTGGAATTTTTGGGAATTAATTATGGAATTTTCTACAATATTTTGGAAAATTACATGAAAATATATTATTATTATTATTATTTTTATTAATTCCGAAAATTCAAGGAATAAATATGGAGATTATTTTATGGAATTTCTAGAATATGGTGTGTTGGCACCATTTTGTTTGGGGAAAATAAAAGAAAATTTAATTTATAATGTGAAATTACTATTTGGCACTTATTAATTATATAAGTATACTTTTGGAACCATTTTCTTCATTTTTCAGCCCCAAACTCACGCACACACACAGCAAATTTTTGAAAAATGAGAGAAAAATAGGAAGATCCGTCGTTGAATTTTCGATCGGCTTTTCATAGAGGTATAATCTGCATCGAGAACACCTCTACGGTTTTAAATTTTATAAACATGCTCCTATGTTCTTAGCATATTTTCGGTCCTATTGCAATAATTAGGATGGATTATGTTTTGTTGATTATTTATGGATATATTGATAGATTCGACGCTCACGTATTGTTTAACGCTGAAATTTTGAGCATATATTCATTCTTCAATTTTATAATTTTCAAAATTATGGAGTATATGTTCTTGAATTTATGTTGTTTAAATGCTTGATTTAGCTTCATATATGTATCGTTGGATTGATATAAACGTGTTTTGAACAAGAAAACGCTTGAAATCGAACCTATGTCGAAAGCCCTAAATGGCCGAAAACCCTAGTCTTTGTAATGTCGATTTCTGATTTTATTTGATCATTTTGACTTCATATTTGGATTCTATGATATGAATAAAGCCTAAAATGATTTATTCGGATTTTTCACGACGATTCAAAATGGTAAAATTTTAGTTTGTCGTCGAAATTGGTTTTCAAAGCCAAAGCTTTGATCTTTATATTTTATTGATAAAATGATGATCTTTGATGATAGTTGAGCATGTCTATAGGTTTGTTGGAATTAGACGACGCCTCACGTGAATTTTCGACGCTAGACCTAAGTGACGCCTTAAGGGATTTTCTGCTATCGCAAGACGAGATGATCAAGCTTGTTGTCGAGTTTCCTATGCATATTGAGACATATGGTGATGAATTGAAAGAGTTTGGGCTATGTTTGGTTGATCTGGTGTTGATTTGGCACGCGCTTTATAAACGTTACGCCAAATTTTCGATAGAAATTGTTTGTTAATAAAATGTTAGAGGATGCAATGACCCAAGTTTTGATAAACCATAGCGCCTTAGATTTGATATCGAGAAGATATGGTCGTGGTTTATCACTAAGATGATTAATGTTCGTGTTGTTTCGTTAGCATTTATGCCGCTTAATATGGATAAAGAAAGAAGTTGAATTGAGAATTAGTTCCTTAGCTCCAAGGAACATCCAGGGTATAAATATTTTCTAATATGCTATGCTTATGATTTTATGTTTTCAAATGAAATGAATTTCATTATGAGCAAAGTTTCAAAGTTAAACGACTACTGCTTTGGGCATGAACATGAGCATGATGCATTACCTATCCACGAAAATGAAAGAAAAAAGAAAGAAATGATAAAGAGTACGGTTGCAGCATGGTACTCCTTCGGGTCCATCAACACGGTATGTTATGGTGTTTGAGATTTACCGACGCTTGATAGCTTAATTGGGTCATAAGCGGTTTGAGAAGGAGGCCTACTTTCAAAACATAGAAAGAATCCGTGGATATGGGAAGAGAAAGTTATCGGTCGACATGAGAACATGCATATGCATATTTTATGACGATGCTATGAAATGAAGGCAAGTAAGTGTTTATTTATGAAAACATGGATGATTATTTCACTAAACCCCGTGTATTGCAAATGTTATGGCAAGTCATTCATATAGCTCTAAGAGCAATGTTTTTATGTTTTCGGCGATACCCACCGAGTGCATTTTTTTAGATTCACGCCCGCATATATTTCTAAATATGCAGTCGAGTCGAGAGAATGCTGGAATCGAATGTCGCCAAGCGAGCTTCTAAATGTTGTCCTATTATTATTGACATGTTTGGTTGCCGAGAGTTATGTCATCATACATAATTCTCACCACCCTTCTCGCTTCGAACTTTGGCCATTATTTGCTTTTAGAATGTTGTTACGATAAGTTGATTATAATCTTGATGATATCTTTGATTTTGTTGGTATAATCTTGGCATTGTTGTTATAATGTCGACTTGATTCGAGAACATGGATTCATTGAAATGTCTCTCCGATCAAGGATTTACTTGAGAGTTCGTAAATGATTTTGTTAGAGCCAATAAATTTATATCAAGTCTTTCGAGACATTGTTAAACCATGCCTGAAAAGTCGAAAGATTCTTATCGTTGTTAAAGCATTGTGAATACATATATTCTTAGTATGGTTATCCTTTTGTTATTATCCGCCCCAACCGTTGTTCTTCTTCATTCGAACTTTTATTATGATTTGAGGACCTAGAATCAACTTTTGTCAAATTTATTTCGATTCTTTGAAACATAAAGTTTTGATTGTTTCATGATGAAAATTTAGGTCACACATTGTGGTCGCCAATCATTGGCCATATGAAAATATTGATTATGATTTGTTTCTTAACCCACGCCACGGTCCAATTACTGACTAATTACTTGGTTAAGTAGTCGGCCGACAAGACAATTCTTTTCAAGATTTACCCGCATTTCTCTCCCTTAAACAAATCGTAGAATGACGTAATTTTCCGCACGATCCTCTATCCTTAATGAGGTTGTATCACCCGACCGATGTAAAATGAGTTCGCCCGCTGACCGAATTCTCAAGTTTGTGGAATGCTTTGATTGAAAATATCTCCTATGTATATCGCTTCGCTTAAAAGAATCCTCAATGTTCGACAGAGATTATGTCGAAAGTTCTTTTCTTCCCGCAATTAGAGAATTTTACTGGGAGCAATCCAAGGAAGAATTGTACGAAAAACATATACCTCGAATTCGCAATGTAAAGAGATTTAGTTACTAACATGAAGCAAAGAAAGCAAGTCGTTGGAAAATATGATCGTGAATTCGCAGATCAATCATATGTTATTTATAAGTTGAAAAGACGAGAAGACATACGTGTTAGTTACCCAAATCAAGCGTGAGTGACAATCGATCGACTCATGAAGTACGCTTTATGTTATTCTCGACATCTATCATGTATGGAGTCGAAGTTAGCTCAAGGGCACGTCGAAGATAGACGCTTGTATGGAATATCGCCTCAATCACTTCAAACAAATACTCCATGTTACATCTCATTTGGACGAAGTTTTCAACAAGAGATGAATACAAGATCAATTTCAAGACAACTTCTCATCCGCAATAGATGGTCAATTAAAACGGTCCACCTGTACGTTAGAAGACAAGATTAGAACAATGATTTATACGACGCCTATGAAGCCCTATGCCAAAAGTGTATATCGATCGCCACTCTTCAAGGTAGCGGTTGGAGAAAGAAAAGTGCTGAACCAAAATGATTAAAGAAATGGTCATAATCGCATCGACAAGTAAAGAAAAGAATCCAAGAAGTTATCATGATGTATCGAACGTAACGAAGATATGTGTTTAATCTAAAACACATTATATATCAAGGAACAAATGTTCTCGAACAAGATCTAAGTTACGAAAAGAAGTCGAATACATCTTAGATCAACATGGAAGCATGATGATTTAGAAGAAGTCGACATGGAAACTAAAGATCGATGATAAAGAAGACCTCAAGAAGGTACTAAATTTCGAGGACTAAATTTTGTAAGGGGTGAGAATGTAATACCTCGATTTCAGAGTAGATTAGCTTCGATTAAGAACTTGTAAGAAGGACATTACATCCTTAAGAAAGAGTTGGTTGTTAGAAGCTTTTACATTAAGCTCTCGCCGAGAAGATAGATTTGAGGCGATTTGAGATAGAATCGAGATAAGATTCTTAGATCTTATGTATAATAAGAAGACCTAGATTTTAAAGGTCTTAAGACGATAGATACATGCTCAAAGAAGTCATGATTTTAAAATTGAGAATTTCAAAATCTATGTTTCAGGATCGCCTACAGGCCGATTAAGCTCTAATTAAGAGCAAAGTATTTAAATGGCTTTTGAGATCAAAATATATTTTAATAATTAAGTTTTGATGTTTATGATATATTATTGAGTTCAAAAGTCGAGATTCAAGTAGATTGTTTTATCGGATAATTAGTTTCGATTTCTGCTAAAAATGTTATGTATCATTTTACAATATTTATTTTAAATTCTAAAGGAAAAGTGATTTTTACCTATTAAAGGAAATGAGAAAATAAAGAAAAGAAGGTTTTCTAGAAGTGGCAATTAATCACCTTAATAAACAAAATCAAAAATAAAATAAATTATTACATAAGATATACTTTACACTTTATAACACTATTCATCATCATTTTTCACCCCATTTTGTGCCTCACACACATAAATTTTTGAAAATTCCATGCCAATTTTAGGAAGATCCAATGCTTAAATTTTCGATCCGTTTCAAACAAGGTATAATTGTTTTAGAACACATCTATGATTAAAAATTTAAAAATCATGAGCATATGTATATTTTAAATTTTCATCATATGATGAATTATGAAGGAGTATGCATTGTTTGATTATTTCATGATATTATGATAGATTCAACGCTCACGTATTGTTTAACGTTGAATTTGTAAGTATATGTTTATTATTTTGAAATTCATGAAATTTTCAAAAAGGAAAGCTTTGATCTTGAATATATGATGTTGATATGATTTAATTTCCTTCATATATGTGTTATTGGATTGATATAAACATATTTGGAGCAAGAAAACGTTTGAAATCGAAATTATGTGAAAAACCCTAAATGTCCGAAAACTATAGTCCATATATTGTTGGATTTTTATTTTATTTGATCATTTTGATTTCATATTTCGATTCTATGATATGAATAATGTTTAAAATGATTTATTCGGATTTTTCGCCGACGATTCAAAAAGTGTAAAATTTTAGTTTGCCGACAAAATGGGTTTTCAATGCTAAAGCTTTGATCATTATGTTTTGTTGATAAATTGATGATCTTTGATGACAATTGAGCATGTATAGGGGTTCATTGGTGTTAGATGGCGCCTCATACGATTTTCGACGTTGGACATAGTGTTTTCTTAAAGGGATGGTTGGTTTTCGCTAAGATTGCATAGTTGAAGTTGTTTTGAGTTTTATATGCTCATTTAGACATATGGTGATGATTTGGTGGAGTTTGGGATAAATTTGATACACTTGGTATTGAAATGGCGATGCTTATAAACGTTATTCACTCAAATTTTGTTAGAATTTGCTTGTTAATAAGATATTAGAGGTGCAATGACCCAAGTATTGATATTCCATAGCGCCTTGATATCGAGAAGATGATATAGTCGTGTCGACGACTAAGTTGTTATGTCTTGTTTTGATTCTCGATAAAGCTTTTGGCCGATTTATGTCGATTAAAGGATCAAGAAGAAGAAGAAAGAAGAAAGAAGTGAAAGATGTAAGGTACCCGATTTGAGTCGCACGGTGGGTATAAATATATTTTCTATAATGATATGCTTATGCTTTTATATATTTTCAAACGATATGATATGTTTTGCATAGAAAATGAAATGAAATGAATCGCATTGTTTACAAAGTTTCAAAGTTAATCGACTTGCCTATTTTTTAGTATGAGCATAAGCATTATGCACTACCTATCCACCAAGAAAAGAAAAGAAATAAAGAAAGAAATGACCGACGCCTGTATGACCGTAGTTGGTAACCTTCGGACCACCGGTATATGATGTTAAAGTGTTTGAGAATGAGACCTACTTCTCAACACACGTAAAGAAACCGTGGATATGGGAAGGAAAAGGAAAGTTGCTTGCAAGCATATGATATGCATATACACATGTTATGATGATGAAAAGTAGGAATGAGCAGATTTGAATGGTCTTATGCATGTAATTTAAATAAAACCCCGCATAAGTTTTCTTTATGGCAAGTCAAGTTTATAGCCCTAAGGGCAAATTTTTAAATGTTTTATGTTTTCATGATACCCACCGAAAGTGCATTTTAGACTCACGCCCGCATGTATTTCTAAATATGCAGTTGAGCTCGAGAGGATGTTGAATCGAATGTCATACAAGAGCTTTCTAGATGATTGATTCATGAATAAATTGTTTATTTGCTAATGTTATTCATTGATGTTGTTATGTTTTGTTGCCTGCAGAGTTATGTCTTCATACATAATTCTCACCACACTTCGTTGGCTTAACTTTCGCCTTTACTTGTTTATGTGTTCGCTATGTCAAAAGGATCATGTCTAATGCTTTGAGAATAATGATTTACTGAAAGCTCAATTGATTTCACTGGATTCAATATCATGCTATGAATTATTTGTTAAACCATGCTTTGAAACGTCGAAAAATTTTGTACATTCTCGATATTGGTTATTCCGCCA